>APFE030018606.1:41977-98626 GCA_000404065.3 Pinus taeda
GATTGTTAATGAACTTGGAAGCACTATTCGGTCATGTGCCCCTATGATCAAAATTGTGGTATAGAAAGGCCACTGCTGATGTATTTGGTCCTCACGGAGAAAACATGCTAAAGAACTTGAGTTAAGAAGCAGTTCCATGTAGTCTGATATAGGATCAAGAAAAACATCATGTGGGATAGCTTCTTCTGGGCCTTCTTGGTCGGATGAAAGATTTGCCTCATTGGTAATAAGCCCTGCAACTAAATCTTCAGTCTTTGCCTTGAAAACATAAACATAATTATCCTCAATCTGTAAGTCAGAAGGTAGTACTATTTCCTTATGACTTGGGGAAGGAATATTTTGAAGAAATGCTTCAGGATTGCGAAAATGATATGACTGGATTTGAGATTGCAAGAGTTCAATTTCATTTACATATCTTTCAACAACTAAATCAAAGAAAAGTTTATGCGAGCCTCCTGCTGTTTTTAACAACATCAATCTGAAAAATTCTTCATCAAGCTCAAATTCTGATAAACTCTCCCTGAATACATCTAAAGCTTTATCAACTGAAAGATCTTCCACGAACCCGATCATCTTGTCTTACTGATAATGCTCTGGAACATGGACTATTTGGTTGTCGAATTGGTTCGTTCCTCAGTGGAGTCTTTGAATGAAAATGAAGTGGAGTCGCCAGGTGGATGCCGTTACTTTGGAGTGCCTGATCTTTGTCCACCATCGAAGATCAGAACTAAACATGAACACTCTTTCAGGTCCCCAGCGGAGTCGCCATTATGTTAACACTCAGGTTGTCCCTTGGCTCCTTCAGGGATACGGCCGAGGTAACCACAGACCAAGCTTTGGACTGCTGGTCCTAGCCTACCAGCAGTCAGAGAGGGCTCTCTCTTCGGGATTTAGCTTTGTTTAGGAAATGATCTTAGGCTAGCTATTGAGTACAAGGTTTTTTGTTTAAGTTTGGCGGGATGAATGATCAATTCAGGCAGTATTTGGCATGCAAAGCGCAAGAGGTTTAGAACATTGGGCATGGAGTCAAGGATGTGGACTGAAGGATGTGTTTTCTTTGACGGAAGAGGAATACAGAGCAGGATAGCTACACATGGACCAATATTGAAGCTTGAAATGAGATGAATGGAGGTCAGGGAATGAAAGACAGCTAAGTAATTTTCATTCGTGCTAACAGAGGGAACGTGAATGAATATCCTATAGGAGCAATTAAGAAATTCCTACAACAATATTCATTTACGGAGGAAACTAGTGCAAATATGAGCCTAAGAGGAATTCATATTATAGGCTAGTTTAGAAGATAAACATTGAGAAACAACAGGAATTGAGCACAGAGTGCTGTTAAGCTAATTCTGAGCTAGTCTTCTTTTCTGTTATTTAGATCATGATACAAAGGTGATATAAACACATTAAAACTGAAAACAGAGGCAAGAAAGACTTATTGAGCCATGAAGAAAGCACGGGAATCCTGTAATTAGCTCTTCAGCCATCAAGTCCACAACAGACAGTTCAAACACTTAAGTTCCAGCAAGCTCTGTTCATTGAATTTCTTGGAGCGTACACAGCAAACCTCAAATGAGGTTAACGATCAAAACATCTCTCACCTTTTGAACAACGAACAGCGTTGTTTAAATAGGCAAAAATCTATTACAAGAAGATCTCAGATCGATCTGATGGAGTCACAGCTTCTACCCTAATCTCTGCTGAAGTAAATGCAGAAAATATCTATTTAAGCTGCGCTGGAGGCAGCAGCATCAGAATTGAGTTTATGGGTAATTTCTTGTGATGCGCTGGCTATTTGGTCATAACTGGGTAATAACTGTCCAGGAATCCTTTAGGTGGTTCCATAAATGATTTTTTGTCTTTTTGGATTGAGGCAGTGGCTGTCCCTTCAGTCTTCAACTTACTGTGCGTTTCATTAACTAGGTGCAGAGCATTATGCGTTACATGTTTCCTATTCACCATTTATAAGAAAGTAAAGATTGTTGATCCTGTGCTTATGTTGAATGAAGATGGAGTCGAAGAGATCAAGGCTGATTTAACTTACGCCCTCCTCAACCTGCTCTCTGGTCTCTGGTCAATAGATCGCTCCCCTGTTCCGTGGCTTATACATTGGAAAGCTGCTTCAACATTAAAGCCTTCTTTTGCAGAAGTTTCTAAGTAGGGAATGTTGCCTTTAGAAGCACACCATGCCCTGGCCTTTTTCTTAGAGACCACTCTGTTGTTCCCACCATCCGCGTCAATTTTATTTCCAAGCCCGACAAATGGAAACTTCTCCGGATCAGAAGGGCTTGCCTGAATTAAGAAAAACGAACTTTCTCTGACATGCGGACTTTAAGCTTTGTCATAGAACTTAAAAACGAAGGAAGAAAGTAGCTGCCCGCAGAAAAATTTAGAATCAAGGCTTCTGCTTGTCATTCATCTCGCACCACTGATCCTCTTGCATTTGGATGGCATTAACCTTTATCCGGAAAAGAGGAGCAGTAAAATCATCATTAAATACAGACTGGTCCTCATCCTCAACGTCTCTTCCCTTCGGTTGCTTTCACTAACAGTTGTATGCTCACTGCTAGCTTCTATAGAGCCATTATCCGAATTTCTGGAATCGGTAATTTCCAAATTTTCATTCTCTTGTAAAGCAAGACCTTCTACAGTAAATGGTTTCATATCCTCCTCTTTTTAGCATTTTGTTGTTCCTCCAATGTCTTAAGTGTTCCATCCATGCGTCTCAGCTCCGCCGTTATGTACTCGATTCTCTTGGCGACATTGGCATTCGCTTCTGCGAGATCCTGCTTTACTAACACGGGCCCAATGAGCTTGTACACATTCGCATCCTTGCTCAGTAATTCCAGTTCCTTCTGAACCATCTCGTTCTCGCCATGCTAGATTGTATACTGCTTCCTCACTTGATGATTCTTTGCGATGTCTTTCCAAATCTTGTTAAGGGCATTGGCCTGGTTCCCCAGTTGGTGCTGGAGATCCCTCACGGCTGCTGTACTCATTTCTGATGGATGCGTGCTGAGCAATAATAATTCGAGCTCAAGCTTCCGGCTTCTATTCTGCAAAGTTACAGGAAATTTTCTTTAAAAAGCTTAAAGGCGCGTCCTTCAGAGCTGTCCAGTGACACCAGGGATTTGAAAGATAGAAACAAAAAACCCGCGAAACCCTTCCCGGCTTCCGCTCTGAAAAAGGTGGATCGGAAACTCAAATCGGTCCTTCAACTTCAGTCTTTGCATTGTCTCATAGTCAAAGTCAAAATGCTTCAGGTCATCTGTAAAGTGTATTTTGACAAGCAATTCAACAAGCTCATGGAGGCTTTCTATACAATGAGTCACTAAACAAATCAATAACTGGAATGCCTTGTCACGGCTTGCCCGTGTAGCACATTTTGATTGAAAGACATGATCACTTTCTGGAGTTGAACATATATCTCACCATCAGCAAACCTTTTAATTCTAATTTTACCAAGATCTTGGCCCAAGTAACATGCAATTTCCTGTGCAAGAGAAGGATTTGCTGAGCCTGAGAAAATTCGTAGTCTTGTATCATGCCCCAAGTCTCTTTGAACATTGGATGGATATCATCATCAAGATCAAACCATTTGAAATTTACATTAGCCCTCGAGGCAGAATATAGAGCAAGTTCCCGTTGGTAAAAGGCCAAGCACTGAAGTACAAACTTCCTTGTGAGTCAATATCCATATTAACAACAGCATCATAGTCTTTCATCGCATTAGCATATTCTCCAATTGCATGGTGAGATGATGCTCTCAAGTACAAGCACTCTAAATTTAATTTATCAAACTCCAAGCCAGCAGAAAGCTCTCTAATAGCACCCTTATGGTCTCCCAATCCATGTTTAAGCAAACCAAGCAAACGATATGCATTTACAAACCTCCTATCAATGGACAAATCTCTTTGTAAGAATTCCACAACCTTCTCAAATTTTGCTAGCTCTTGGTATGACTGTGCCATATGACACCATCCCTCCTTGAAATTTGGATCAAGCTGCAAAGCTTTTCCATGTGCCTCAAAAGCTCTCTTGTATTCCCCAACAGATACTAGTGCTAATCCCATGTAACTGTACGCAGACTTATTATCCTTATCCAACCGTACACATGTATCCAGGTCTGCCACAACATCTATATAATCCTTGGATTTGAAAAATACCATACCCCTTTCCTGTAGGATGTCTGATGAATTGGGGTCAAATTCAAGAGCTTTAGTTAAGTCTTTGACAGCCTCTAGACTTTCTCCTAAAGCTGCCCTTGCCTGTCCACGCCGCTTCCATGCTTCTCCAGTTGTGGGATTTGATAGAATTGCCTTGGAAAAATCTGCAATTGCAACATCAAGCTTTCTTTCAAATGCATATGCAGTTCCTCTTCCAATGAGTACCTCAGAGGAGCTTGGATTATCTCTAAGTATCTGGTTAAAGATAGCAATGGCCTGATCATACCAAATGACCTAGACAATTCTCAGATTCATCAATGGTTGTTGTCTCGAAGAGGGGCTCGAATAAGGGCTAAGAGACACCGCAGAAGTTACAATATCAGACATTAAGCACAGATATGCCTTCAGAAACAAAGATGCAATAACAGGTGTCAAATGTGCCAGCAATTTCAACACGAAACAGTGTAACCAATGAACAATACCCTCACCTCAAGTCTTTGCCTTCAAAAACAACTTTTTAAACAATGATCTGAAGTCTGTCCAGAGAAAATAAGTTTTCAATATTTGTATAAGCCCTTAGGTCTGCCTCAGACTTGTCGTCAAGGTCTTGTTTGTAGCTTCTGAAGTGCACACAGTAAGCCTCATTAAACTGTGCCAATGTCTTAAGCCCAACTAATGATGCCTCAGCGAATCTGCCTCAGTTAGAATACATCCTCTGAGCAAGTCAGAAATTCACAGCAACCACAGAGTTGAACCTTCATTTCAATGCATCATGAAAAGGATTCTGAACTTGATACTTCTCTTAGTCTTCAGCCAGATGCCATTCTCAACCAGAGCAAAATGAACCATGCATATATCAATACCATGCATATATCAATAAAATGTTTCCCTGTCAGAGGATTCAAATATGGAACATTGCTGTAAGCAAAACATGACATATTTGGCCTGTATATATGTCGATCACGAAAGGTGAATACCTGCTATGAGCAGGAGGCTAACAACATGGACATAGGGAGGAGGCTCTGTGGGCTGGCAATCCGGTCTTATAAATGTTTGAGCAATCTGGATTAACTCTGAGATGGACAGTTTGGTACCTTGGTCAAGCAAAAACCCCATGGAAAGAGGAGTCAAAGGTTGAGTTGGCTTGAAGTGCATCATTTCATTTATGGATCCAGGGGTGATGTAAAAGAGGACATTTCCAGAAGGGGCCATCACTGCTCTTTGAATGGGCTCATAATTGGCATGGCATTGGTGAATGAGGTCAGGGAATACATTCACTGAAGGGAGGTAGTATATGGGCATCTTGGACTCCCAAATTCCATAAACATCAGCGTTGCTGCGGTAGTTATTCCTAATTTCACAAACTGCTTGGAGATGAGGCTTGTCACCCCTTAAGTCATTAATCTGGAAATCCCTGTTAGCTAAAGGTATCCATTCCAGTTCTTTGTGTGGAGCATTGAGAGGTGCAACATTCAGGGCCACTGGAGCCTCCATTGCTCAACTATCTGCGATTTTTCAATTTTGAATTTGGGTCTGTGTAGCAAAAGTATATAACACAATGGCTTTGAGGCCTTTCTCAGGGAATTGCAGACTGAAGTGAATTCGAATTTTAACTTGTTGGGTGAATCTCAGAGTGGAAAACGAATTTCACAGGGTTTTTCAGTAAAACTGGACAAAAACAGTGGTAATGGTGTGCTCATTGAAAGGATTTTGATGATTTGAGCTTAATTTTGGGCGTTTTTGGAGAATTTTGTAGAGGAAAGTTAGAAATAGGGGCTTGGGAACAAGATTTAGGTGAATACTTGTTTTTATCGGCTCACTGTGTTTTTAGCTGCGGGAATCTAGTGTTTTGCAGAAAATGGACAAAATAGGTATGCTTGGGGTGTGTTCTTCAAGAACTATAAACTGAATTTGTTCGATTTTTGGTTCTATGGATGTAATTTAGAGAAAAAATTGGAAATACACAGGGTTTGGAGGTAATGGAGTAAATACCTGTGTTTTTGTGACGCACACGAGAGTAAGTGGCCGGTTGAACGATGATTTGCAGAGCAGGATTTCGGATTGTGGTGGTCAAGGTGATGGATTGGAGCTTTGGTGGAAAGTTCGTCATAGTTTGCATGCACAAGTTCAGAAAAATAACAAATAGAAATGGACAGGAACAATCACTTTCACGGGTTTTAACAAAAAAATTGTCTTTATGGGCTTTTTGGCGCTTTTTATGATGACATCAGCATGACGTAAAAAAAATTCGTGTAGCGGGGATGTGACGATGATGTGGTAGATGACATGGAGTTGAGGTGGTAGGGGTGACGTGGGGGTGATGTGATCGGATGACATCATCGAGGTTCCACGGGGCAGTATATGGTATTCCTCACACCGCTTTTGGGACAATGGTTGTTTCGGGCAGAGGGGATGCGATGATACCGGGCAGGTGACACGTGTCTTTTGTACTGCGGGAATACCGCTTTTGGGACAAAGGTTGTTTCGGGAACTATCTATCGGTCATCGTAGGGTTTCCGATATTGTTGTGGGCCATTGGATGGGAAAGCCCAAATCCAACGGTTGTGGGGGACTCGAGATGACAGGTGTTTATTGCGCTATGAGCCAGGTAATAAACCATGATTTAATTTGCATCGGGGGAATTCCTATTGGCTGTCAGGGGTTTAGATTTATTGATTAACCAGGTGTTAATCAATTTTTCAATATTTTGCGTGGGGAGGGTTGTCCATAAGGTTTCAAATAAACCTTGGACCCCCTCAAAACATTAATATATGGCTTATAACTAAGTCCGGGGCGGGATATTAAAATTTCGGGGTTTTTCTTATGTATTTTATATAGTACGGGGCCGGGAAAAATCTTATATGGGTACTATATAATAAAATCAATATGTTAATATGAAAAATATGTTCCAACAAAAAGTGCTAAGTTAAAAGTGTAAAACTTAGGCTTAGGGAGATGAAAGGGTACCAAGCTATGGAGTTTGGGAAATTTAGCATAATGGAATAAAAGCATTTCACACAAGAAATGTGGCTCCCTTTGCCTAAGTAAAACAAAATTTTACTTAATCTTTTTCATGAAATGAAGTGAACTACGAGCACTGAGCAGATCTCAGTGTCCTTGGAGGGGAGGTTAGTAATTGTTTTTTGGAGAAATGAGAAGGGAAATTAGTCATGTTTCATCTGCTTTGCGACCACCTAGTTGACCTAATATTTTATGATATCCATGAGATGAATTACCTTCAAGAGACAAAATTTCTCATAAACCTTCTTCTGCAACATCAAAACTGCCTACCCAACCTATTTCACCTAACAGTTTTTCTTCCTTTATCATTGGGTGCATTTGAACTAGCAAACCCTTGCTCTTTTCTTTTCTTTTAGCTGCCCTCCTATCTAAGTCTGTCCTTATTTCTTCTAAGGGCTCAGATTTAGCTGTTGAGACCCTTTACTTCTCTACCTAGCTATTTGTCTGCCAGGCTTGAACTGTTTGGAAAAACTTTATTCTCTAGTTTTAAGACAAGTAAATTTAAATATGGACTTGGCCAAGATTGAGCTTTTTGGCCATCCATCAGTTGTGGCAAGAGTCAAATGATTGCACACAACAAAATTCTTCAAAAATGGAACAATAGTGGCATTTTGGACTAGCACACTTTCCTGGTCTTTTCTTTGGGGTTCACCTTATTTCTTTTTGACCAATTCATTCTTTTTTTTCTTGCAATATGGAACACCTTTGCAACCAGCCAAAGGTTTGAACATATTAGGCCTTATCAATGTCAATCATGAAAAATGATACCTATTGGTATAGGAATTTAGCAGTGGCTCACTTGGGGATGGCTTTTCCCAGTGAAAAGCCAAGAACAACAGGTTAGATGGCCTTATATTCAATTCTTGTTGGATTCTGAGATTTTCCCTTTTGCTGCAAACAAAATTGTACCTGTGCAATATTTATAGATAATTTGTCTGACTATTTGTTCTCATATTTACAGCGCCCAAGTCCTCTTCTTCAATTCTTCTAATAAACTAACAGGTATCAAAAAAAGGTAAGACAAGTCCTTGGCTGTTCCTCAAAATTTGATACATATTACTTACTTCTTTATTGTTGTAGTAAACTTCAGAAAGTAAACATTTTTTATGTACAAACTAGACTGCTGATATATCAACAAACTGGATCAAAATAATGCTTGAGCATCCGACCATTAATTGGTCCATCTTCTGTTCCTATGCCATCCAGGCTTCTTAAAAAATAGGTGTTGTTTCCTTGTACAGCCTAGATGATAAAATACCCTCTCCACAGGAAGTCAAACTTCCCATGTTTTCCTTTATCTTCCCTTCTTGAGTCCCATTTCAAAACTTTGTCTCCAATATAAAAATCCTTTTCTTTAGTCCTTTTATCAAATACCTTCTTTAGCTTTTCCTGTAGAACCTGAGATCTTTGATACACCTCTTCTCTTGTTTGTTGTAAATGAATAGTCTGATTGATTCTTCTCTGAATGTCATTTGGTTCTGCCTGCACTTCTTGCAGTGATTTCATCACAGGGACTCCCAAGGATGAAGGGAATCTAGCCTCCATGTCATAAACCAATTAATATGGGTTGGTTCCAATGGATCTCTTTGTGGTCAATCTGTCTTCTCATAATGCATTGATAAGCTTTTTATGCTAATTTTTCTTATTTTCTTCCAATACTTTCATAATGATATTGATTAAGCTCTTATTGGATGACTCAGCTAAACCATTACCTTGAGCATAATAGGTTGTGGAGTGACCTAAGGTAATGTGGTACTTGTGACAAAAATTGATCATTCTCTTGGATTTGAAGGCAGCGGCATTATCTGTTATAATCTTTTCAGGACAGCCAAATCTGGAAAGGATATTGGTTTCTAGGAATTACATGATCACTAAATCATTGGCTTGTCTACAAAGGATGGCCTCTATCCATTTGGTAAAGTAATTAGTAGTAGTAAGGATCCACCTGTGTTGGCCAGAGGATGTAGGGTGGATTTCCCCAATGAATTCTAAACCCCATTGTTGAAATGGTCTTTAAGTGGAAATTGGCTTGAGGGGAAGAGGTAGAAGCTTCTTCTTTCCCTCAAAAAATTGGCATTTGTGGCAAGAAGTTACAAAATTTTTGATATCAGCAAATAGGGTGGGCCAATAAAATCTATCCCTTAGGATTTTATCAGCAGTTGATTTCCAATACAAATGTCCATCACAATCCCTTGCATGAAATTATTTCAACACTTTGTCAGTTTCATCCTTTGTTAAGCAATTCAGTAAAATGCCTTCATGATTTTTCCAAAACAAAGCATCATCTACAATACAAAACTTTGAAGCCTTCATTTTCAGAAATCTTTTCTTAGTTCTGGATAACCCTGGAGGAGCTTGTAGGTTTAGCAATACATGTATGATATCAGCATACCAAGGTGATTGAAAAAAGGCTTGATTGATCTGTGGAGTTGCCATCTCCTGTTCATTATCTAGTTGATTGATGTCAAGGGCCTGAAAATTGTTTTCAGTCATAAGTTTTGCTAATCCTTATCCTTTTATCAGTTTTGTTGGTCTAATTTCAATGTCATATTCCAAAATGTTAGCTATCCATTTGCCTCTTTTTCCTTCAATTCCTTCTTGAGTTAGAATATCTTTGACAACAACATTTGGCACATAAGCAATTACATGAGAATATAAAATATACACTATGAAGTCCTTAATGGCTTTTACAAGGGCATAAGCCTATTTATCCATGATTTGATATTTAAGAGGTGCATCTCTAAGTGATTTGCTGAAAAAATCTATGGGATTTTCACATCCTTGGTCATCTTTCTGTAATAGGACAGTAGCAATAGTATGTTCTAAGGCAAAGGAAAATATTATAGTCTCTGTCAAATTTTGGGCTTGTGAGGACTACTGTTTTAGTTAGAGCTATTTTGATTTCTTCAAAGGCTTTTTTATCTTCTATTGTCCACTTGACCTTAGAATCTTTCTTTAGCATGTTGTTCAGCAATCTTATCAGTTCAGCCAAGTTGGGTATGAATCTCCTTAGAAAATTGATTTTCCCTAAGAAAGCATGAAGTTCTTTGATATTTCTTGGGTGAGGAACTTGCAGAATGGCTTGTATTATGTCAGGATCAATCCTTATACCATCTTTTGATATTATGTGGCCTAATTGTTTGCCTTCTTCTAGGCCAAATAATGACTTCTTTGGATTTAGTGATATACCATACTTTCTGCAGATTAAAAACACTTGTCTGATTTGGAAAAGACAGTGAGATCATCTAGCTATATGACTAGGAAATAATGAATTTCTTTAGCAAATGCTATGTCCACGGCTCATTGAAATGTTGCCCCTACATTCTTGAGTCCAAAAGGCATTTTTACATACCTGAAGGTTCCCCAAGGTGTTGTAAAGGTGGTTTTATCTTGGTCATCTGGGTGAACTAATATCTGATTAAAGCCTAAGAATCCATCTAGCAGTGAAATTCTAGAGGCTCTCACTACCCTTTGTAAAATATGGCCCATTTTGGGTAAGGGATAGTGGTATTTCGAAAAGACTTTGTTCAGATTTCTCAAATCAACACACAGTCTTATCTCTCCTGTTTTCTGCCTAGTGGGCACTAGATTTGAGATCCATTCTGAAAATATAATGGGTGCAATTATCCCAGCTTCATACATTCTCTTGACTTCTTTTTCAATGAGAGGAAGAAGTACAGGATTTACCCTTCTAAGATTTTGCTTGAAATGTTTTTGGTTTTCTTTTAGGGGTATTGTATGTTGGATGACAGAAGTGTCATAGGACTTAAGATCTTTGTAACTCCATGCAAAAACATCCTGGAACTCTTTGAATAGTTCAATATATTTCAGCTTCTGGTCAGGAGGCAAAGTCTTAGACAATTTTATCATTTTAGGATTATGCTCAGTGCCTATATTACAGTCCTCAATTTTTTTGTTTAATGGTTGCATTTTGGGCTTTCTTGGAATGTCATTAGAGTCAAAAATATCCTCCAGAGGAGTCAATCCTTTAGGTAAACAATTGTCCTTCAACTCAATCACCTCAGACTCTCCTTCAGTAGTTTCATCAAAGTTTATTCCCTTCAACTCTTGTAATTATTTGCTGGTAAACTTTGTTGGATGTAGCAGTTGAGTTGTTGTTTGAGCTGAAATAAGTATTTCAGAATTTATTGTTTGATAAAGTTCATGAGCAGTGCTTTTGTCTATGTTAGTGCTAGAAAATTCTTCTTTGAGGGTCAGGAAGTTATTGATTTGAGCATCATTTTCAAATACTTGCCAATTTTTTACATTGTCTGGAACACTTGGTCTATGTTTGATCTCAACTATGAAATGATGAGAAGGCCCAAATGGCAGCTTACACGTACTGGCAAATGTTGCCAAACTATGAACATGCAAATTGTGGTTCCTTGAAATTTTAGTGAGCTGAGTTTCCACAAAGGTGTTGAGTATTTCAATGGCTGCTCCTCTATATGATTTTAACTGAGATCATTTGTAAGTAAGTTTCCTTTCATTTGTTGAATAACCAAATCAAAGTCTCCCAAAATTGATAACCTGGTTTCCCCCACGCTTTTGATCAGTTTTAGTCCTATCAAGAGGGCTTCATATTCAGCCATGTTGTTTGTGCATCTAAAATTCAGCCTGTATGCATGTCCTTCTTCATGATCATTCTGCATATTATGTATCCAAATGGATGTCCCTGCTCCTAGCTTATTAAAAGATCCATCAAATTCTAGATACCATAGGATTTCTTGATTACAGCTAGTATTAGGATTTTCAAAGTTTTGCTTAGTGGGCAGATTTGGGGTTTCAGTTTCCTGTGGTTTCCCCTATGTGTCTATATTGTCGTTAGTCAAAGAAATTTCTTGAATCTGGACATTGGATTTTTTATTCATGACTTCTTCTCGTGCTAATACTGAAACCTTGTTATCATTTGGTGGGCAAATTTCAGTATTGAAAAGGATGAAAGAGTCCATATCAGAATGCATGGAATAAATGGGAAAGTTTTGGGGCTTCTCTTGGCTATTGACCACATATTTCATCAGGGTTTCCATATATAGTCTCTTTGGCAGGCCAAATACTGAGATGGTGGCATAGGACATGTCAAGCTGTAAAGAGCCATGAAGCTTGGCACCCCAGGATCTAGATAATAAAATTCCATATTTGGGTGGGATATCAGCCACTACCACATCCATTAAAATTGTCTTGGTGGGGTATTGTACCAATGATACACATAGATCTTTAATCAGACCTAGGCATCTAACTTGGCTAGAATCAAATGAGAATAGGTCTTTGTATGGCCGAGTTATGTCTAGTTCCAATTTTTCCATCACTGATTTGGGCAACAAATTGTGAGAGGCCCCAGAATCAAATATTGGATTGTGAAGTATTTTGTCATGAATATTCAGACTCACATAAAAAGGAGGGACACCACCATCTACTGATTCGCCATTTACTTCTGAACCAAAAATTAATTCTGGCTGGTCATTTAAGACATTCTCTGCATCTTTGTGTTCTGAAATTTGTAATGATCTGCTAATTTGTTGTCTATAGACATCATGTGTATCCAATTCAGACAACGGAATGGCTACCTTAAATTTTCCTATTTTAGTTTCAAGGTTAAAAGGTTTTTCTATCTGAACTTTTGCATTTTGGGCAGCAAGGCTCTCCTTTTCTGCTGTGTTTTCAATGCCTTTTTCTTTATCAAGAGTGTTGTTATGGCCTCAAAATCAATTTTAGGAGTTTCCTTTACATTTTCTTTAGGAGGAGAGGAAGCTATAAATTGTTTTTCATGTTCTTTACCATATGTAACATCTTGAATAGTTGGGCTATTTGAGTTGGGAATTGTTTTAGGAGGGATTTGTGTAGCAGAGTTCTTGTCTTTGGCTTTGGTAGTTTATTTGGTTTCTTTTTGCTTATTATCATCAGAGATATCTATTCTCCTACTTCTCAAGTTATACTATTTATGGACTTCATATACAGTTGTGTCATATCCTTCCTTAAAATCGAAGGACTCCCCTGATTGAATTTGAAACTGACCTAAGTGTGGGCCTCTTGGTCTTCTTGGGTTAGGAAAATTTGTTTTCCACTATTGAGACCCATCAAATTGATTTGAGTATCTTCCATGGGTTCATTAGAAGTTGAAGCTTCAGTGTAGTTTTCTTGAAATGGAGGCCTAATGCTTTGGTCCAGAGCAACTTTTCCAGTGTTAGAATTTTGATTTTTTCTAAAATTTGGATTTCTTGCAGTGTTGCTTGGTTGGCCCTCCCATGATGATTTCCTCTCAATTGTTTCAACTCTGTCCCCAAGTCTGTCCATTACTTTTATGATAACATCTAGTTTTTGTTCAAATGCAGAAGGTTCTTCCTTAAAAGTTGTTCTTCTCTCAGATCTAGTCTGATTTTGTTTGGAAGTCAGATTAGCCTCTACACTGATAGCTATACTCTACATGTCTTCTAAACTTGGAGGAGCTCTTTCCCTAAGCTGGTAAGCCATGTCAAAGTCAAATCCATCAGGGAATTTGATCAAGGCTAGGTCTGGGGGAGGTCTGAGATTCTGAGGGATAGCATTGTATATATTATTAAATCTGGCATAGTAATCTTGGACACTTCCTTGTGGACCTCATTTCAAGTTTTCATATTTGGATAATATGTGTAGGGGATCCTTCTTATTTTCCCATTTGTTTAGGAAAGTCCGATAAGGGGATTATGGATCAACGATTGTATTTGCAAGGAGGGCCCTAAACCAAGTTCTAACATCACTATTTAAGATCTGGACAAAAATTTTCATTCTGACATCATCATCATCAATCTCATAATTTTCAAAATAGTCCGTCATTTTCTTTGTATGTTGTTGTGCTGTGTAAGTACCAGCACCATCAAAATAGGTGATTTTGCTTTGGTAATCCTGAGGCATAGCCCCTGGATTTGCAGGTAACTGTAAGGGAGCATATCGGTTTGCCATGTTTGTAGAGGCAGGTGCAACAACTGGAAGAGTAGGGATAACAGTGGAAATATGTGGTGTAGATGAAGGAGTGGAACAGATGGTTTGGAGTGCTGACGGTGAACTAGGTGAAGCAACAGTTATGGTAGAAAAGACTTGTGATTTTCCAGCAGTAAGCTCAGTTTGGATAGGGTTTTTCTGAGGTGTATTAAGGTTTAAATCAACAAAATTTTCTTGATTCTCTCAGCTTCTAAGGTTCTTAGGGATCAAATTAGGATTTTCAAAGATCAGTGGAGGATTTGGATTCAGATTTGATCTGGTATAACGAGTCTTCTTCCTTGGAGTTAGCTTCTGACTATATTTTGGTTTTTCTTGGAATATTTTGGAGGATACAACTTTTAACAATCATTTTCTAGGAAGTTTTAATGAGAATTTTGAGTTTTCCTAAAGATCTATTGAAAAAAGGAAACTGATCAATTCTTTGGGACAGTTGTTCAAAGCCTAAAACTAGGTTGGAGATAGACTGAAGCAGCTTTTATTTACTCCTGTAATTGCATAACAAAAATAGTTCCAAAGGCTACCTGGCTAACTTTAGGCTCCATCTGTAGCTTTAGAAGATGGACAACAATAACAAGCAAACATTCAGGTCCCCAGTGGAGTCGGCAATGATGCTAACAGTCAGGTTGTTCCCTAGGAAAATTCTAAGGAGGGAATACGGTCGAGGTAACGACAAACCAATATTTTAGAAGTAGATTCTAGCCAATCTACCTCCAGAGAGGGCTCTCTCTTTATAATTTATCTTTGTTTTAAAGTGTATTAGGCTAGTTATGAAGTACAAGGGTTTTGTTTTGAGTTTTGGATGGTGGTGTTCTGTAGAACATGGCTGCAAGTCTGAGAGGTTCAATCCATTGGGCTAATGGAGTCTAGGAGGTTGAACCACTGAATATGGTCTCTTTGACAGAAGGAGGTACTACAAAGCAAGGTAATCAGTCATTGAACAATTCATAAGCTGAATTAGATGGGATGGAGTCTATGGTTGGAGGGCAGTTAAGAATCCTTCAACATGCAGACAGAAAGTGAATGACTATGACCAAGAGGCAATTAAGAATTTCTTAGAATTAAATCAACATCTAAAAACCAGGGAAACAGGAGCAGTTAAGAATTCCTATTTATGTTGATCCTGAAGAAAACATTAATAATAATAAAGATTGAACACAAAATGTAAACAAACAAATTATGTGTTATTCTTTCTCTCTATTATTAATATCATGAAACATATATGATTCATATAAACTTCATAAACATTAAAGCACGGGTGAGGAGAAACTTATTCATCCATAACATCACACAAGAATTCTGTAGCTGAGCCCAAAGCATCAATTCCACATTCAGATAGTGCAGGGACAATGAAACCCAACAACTTTTGTGTTGAATAGATTCTCAGAGTTACAATGCAGTCCAGAGGAGATATTACCAACCAACCCTGAATACTTCATTTAGGGAGGTATTTATAAAAAAAGGTGTTTACAAAATATCTGGATGAGAAAATATCAAGCAATAATTTCATCCATCTACTTTACAGGAGAAGTAAATGATGTTGGAAACAGAGAGAAATGAATGCAAAAGTAACTGCTACTGTGTTGGCCGCTTCAGTTGGTCAGATATGTTGACTTTTATGCTCAGTGAGTCGAGTGGCAGCTGTCTTCTATTGATATCCCGCGCTGCTGCCCCAGCTTCTTCGGCTATACTTGGACCTTCTTTATACACTGTTGCTCCAGCTTGATCCTTGTTTCTGTTGTTTTCTTCTTCATGGCATATGATATAAAATTTCAACCTTCCAAATCTATAAACAAAAATTAAAGATATGTTTATAAAATTTCCAACATTCTTTGCCACCATTGGTCTCCTAGTAACTAATGTATTTTCAATTTCATTAAAGCCTCATCAATATCAGTGTATATGAAAAAATTAGGCTGGACTTTGAAAATATGTCTTATTTCATGTTCAATGTAAAACAGATTTTCCAAACTATCATACAGGCTCTGTCCTGATGGGAGTGTTCTTTCTTCTGAAGTGCTTGATGAGGCTGTGATTTGTTCTGTAACATATGTATTTACCTAGTGAGGATAGTTTTTATGTGTCATCAGTTTATGATCATTGGCTAATAGATTGGGCAAACCCTTTTCCTACAAAACTGTAAACTTCTCTGTAAAAGCATTTATCCCCACTTGCATGTCCTGGCACTTCCTCTCCAGATTTTGTATGAAGTTCTTGATGGTCAGAACTCTCTTGACTGTTTGAATGGTGCTTGTCCTGTCTATGATTTCCAGTGATGCTAGTTCTTCACTTGTGTGGGTATTTAAAAAGTGTATTAATCTGTTGGCCTGCTCGGGCATGTGTCCCAATAATGCCCTGGCCTTTTGAATCTCTACTTGGGCTTGTACGATCAAGTCAATTTGCTCATGGATTGTTTGTGTTGATCTGAATTGATCAGTGATGGATTTCCCAATATTATTTCACAAGATCTTTTTAATTTCTGCTAGAGGTTTGTGAAGAGAATGATCCTTTTCTAAGGATCTTACTTTGTTTTTCAACGCTTTTACCTCTCTTGTTCTTTCTGCCACAGTCATTTTTTATTTGTCATAACTTACTTCTAATTTTGCCAACTTCTCTTTGGCTTCCTTAAGCTCTGACATTTGGATTTCTAACTCTTTTACTGCCTTCATCAGCTCTTCCATGCTCATGCTGGTATCTGGTACTGTTGTTGTTGTTGCTAAAGTATCTGTGGTTGATGTACCTGTTGCTGGGACAGTGGGAGGTACTGCTGTCGTGGTTGTAGGAGGAACAATTGTGCTTGTTGGAGCTGTTTCTAGTGGCTGGGAGGTCGACACTCCCTACTTTTCCTGTAGTGCCTTCTCCAATTCCTGCTCTATCTCATTTAGCCTTCAATTCATTTTCATTAGCAAATCCATTAAGTCTTCCTCTTCCTTTTGTTTCACTATCTTTGTGGTTTGTGGATACATTGTAATTGGCAGCTTTAATTGCTTTTTAAGGGCTGCAATGTCTTAATCCTTCTTTTTTATCAATTCCTTTATGCCCTTGGCATCCTTGGGATCATGTCCCAGCTCAATGATAATTTCTTCCAAGGATTTGATCATATTATCCTTGGCTAATTAGGAAGCCTTTTCCAATTCTAATTGGGCAGAGGTGTTATGCAATGAATTATGTAACTTGTGAGCTAATAATGCCTTGTCTGCCAAGGTGGAGTACACCATTTCTCCAGTTTGCTTATGTAATTCAATCTGGTCCATTGGATGGATATATTTGGAGAGAACTTCCAGATTGTTCCTGATATAACTGATTGTGGCTGTTGCATTGTGGGCTTGAAGTGACTAAGGGTCATTTTCCCTTCTTGAATATCATATGCTGCCATTAACCTTTGTTGATTTGTGGGGGCCATTCTTAGCAATTGATTATAAAGTTGAATTCTTATTGACTCATTTCTTGCCTTTATCTCAGTAAATGCTCTCTTAATGTCTGAGCCTTGCTTGCTTTGTTGTTTTTTTTGTGGCTTGGTGGATGTAATTTGCACACTGTGCTGTCTCTCTAGCTCTTGCTGGTATGAGCTAGTTGATGTTTCCAAATTTGGAGGAATTTGTTGTTCAGTCCTTCCCTCACCTCTTGGGCTACTTGTTGTCTCTTCCAAGAGTTCCTCTTTAGAGTAAGGATTTAACCTTTGCTTCTTTTCCCTTGGCTGCCTTGCTGGCCCACTTACAGGCGTGCTTTCCTCTCTGTCTCTTTTGTTGCCTCTTTCCTCTTTTAGACGAGTTTGTAATACAGGGATTTTAGGCACTTTAGTCTCTGTTGAAGGACCTTTACCTTGGCCTTGTTCCTTTAAGATTTTTGGCTGGTATGTAATTATTTCTTGCTCTGTGTATATTACCTCCTTACCCTTTGCTGATCTAGTGCTGGCCTTTTGTGTGAACTGCTGAGAAGTCCTGACAAAAGATGTATCACCTCCTATGTGCTTGTTACTCAGTAACTTGTCACCGTTTGTCACCGTCCCTGTTACCCCTCTCCCGCATCTTGGAGGACACATTCCGAGACTTGTGAGAAGTGACAAGACTTGAAACCACTTGCATTATTCACCTCTAAACTTGAGCTTCATATGCCCTTAATACATCTCCTGCTCATTGCCCTTAAAAACAGCCCTTTTTGCATTAGCGCTGGTGCCCTGTGTTATGCCCGTGCCAATGGGGAAAATCCTATTGAAAGGGCGCACCATTAGCACTCTATCCCAGAGTCGCAATCGCACCAACCATTTTGGGAAAAATTTTGAACTAATCAAACCTCCGAAGGTTCTGTCCAACTCATTCACCAAATTGACTCCAAGTTAAGTGAGGATGGTTTGGCTTCGAATCTCCTTGGATGGAAAGTAGTTTGCGACCATTCCATGGAAGTTTCCAAGTGATGAATCCAAATCCATTATTGTTGGGATTGACCTTATCTCTTCCTTTTCCTCTATAAAAGCTTGTCTCCATGGCTTGAGCAAGCTAGTTTTGACTCTAGTGGCAATACTTGTGCTGAAAGGAAGATATCAAGAAATTGGAGTTGCAAGAAGCCTTCTTTGTATCCATAAGGCTTTACCTAAGTAAGGAGACTTTGTCACTGAAGAGAGAGAGAGATTTTCCCTCACCCCTCGAAGCTTTTGCAAGACTTGTGTAGCTGAGCATCCAGCGAAAGGAGGACTTGACGTCAAGACGCTGGTTGTATTCTCCTTTGTTGATTATTAATAATAGATGACTATCATTATGGTTCCATTCTCGTTGTACTTGTAATGGTTGATGTTGAATTATATCCTTCCTGACTGATGTATAATTGCATATATTAGATTTTACGCTTGTATTTGTGTTGTTCTCTTTGTGTGCAGGTGTCCATTCATGTGGATAGTGGAGGATCGTGACCGGCCAAGGCAAAGGAACGTGGGCGACGTCTCTTCTACGAACTAAAGTGTTGGATCTCAAGTAGGTCTTCATCACCTACCTTTTATTTGCAATTAGGAACTTGCGTGATAGCATTGTTTGATTGTTGCTAGACCCGTTCTGGGCTAGTAGGGATCGCCTCTATCCGTAGAGGGGATTTACCTCTCCAACAATTTGACAACTCTGCTGGGGATGTTTAGCTTGTTGTTTAATTTGTAAACTTAGACGGAGTCTAAAACACGGCCAGATAGCCTTCGAAACACTATTGCTTTGTAGTAGTGAAGTAGATCAAAGTCGCTTCAGTCGATCTCCGGTTTGGTTTACGAACTGAACAATTTGGAGTTTGTCTTGCCTCTTTGGTTTTCTTTTGTTTGCTTGCTTAGATAAGCTTTTGGAATTGAATTTCTTGCTGCCCCTTTCTTCTTGACTTGCTTATAGATTGTGACCCAAGCCCTGGACTGCATATTTTTCTTTAAAATTGGCAAACTTTGTTAGCGCAGTTTTTGCCTTCACAGTTGTGCTAGTGGCCCTTGTTGCTAACTGACAACCCGTGCGAATCCCTGTTTAGCGCGAGTTGCAGCCTGACACTCGCGCCAGGCCTTTTAGTTTTTTATTCCACTTGTTTGCCTGGTGTCTAAACTTGGTTTTACATTTTTCCACCTCTTTTTGAGTTGCTGGAGTGTGTTCAAGCCCTGTTTGACTGGTTTTCAACCTTTGTCCTTTGGGTGTTTGCCTCTTTCCATCGATTTCACACCTCAACCCTAGGGCATCTAGTGGCCGTGTGTGTCGAGCCTCCTGTGGGAGTTTTTGGTTCTTTGATCGCCCAGTTAACCTTGTGATTGCTTTTCGCACTTTTTCATTGATTGTTGAAGTGTTTTTGATTGATTTCCGAGTGACTCTCTCTTGCTTGCTTGGATTTCATTCTAGCCTTGTTTGAGCTTAGATTACATAGCTCGTACAAATTCTTTGTTTTCCTTTTGATTTGGAGAACTGTTTTAGTGTCTTGGGATTTCATTGTGTCTCCATTGAGTGAATTTACCTCTTTGCTTAGTGTTGTTATCTTTCAAAATTCATTCTAGTGCATTGTGCTTATATAAAGGAAAATCAAATAATCTCTTTTGCATTTAATAGTGAATGGAATAGAACTTTTCGTTATTTGCATTATTGAAAAGAAAAAGTTTTGTTTATTTTCCATTAGCTGCATTAGGATGTTTGATTGATTGTGTTCATTTTGTTTGATTGAAATTCTTAACCTTCTCATAGTTAGTATTCATCGAACGAAATGGCTTTCTTTGGCATGTAGCTTGCATCTAGGAAATTGTGGAAGATCACATATGGTAGGACCTGAAATTGAAACTTAACTAAAGATCAACCATAAAATAAACTGAATCAACTTAAAAACGCATTGGAACATAATGCAAATATTCTAGAGGTCTAGGCTAGAGACATGCTCTGGTGTCGTTAAACCTAGTCACCTTTGTTGTCACATTAAGGTTGGGTGATTCCTCCTGGTGTGGTTCGATTGTGGTCTAGTACGGACTTGGGATCCCACGTACTATCGCGTATATATGGGGAGACTCCACTAGGTTTGCATCCTTGATCCACAGGAAGCCATGTTTGCCGCCTTACAAGCCGTAACACACCGAACACAACATTCGGGAAGATTGACTGCAGTACGGAAAGTCCTTGGTTTTCATACGATTGCCAAGGTGTATAAGTAGTTTTATGGATTGTCTGGTAAACCCCTTGCCTAGTTTCTCCAGAGCAGTCACTTTTTGATCCTTTTTAGACTCTCTAAAAGAAAAGGCTCTATTGAGCATTTTTCACTTCGGGCTCTTAAAACATTCGAAGGCAACTAGAGTCATCTTTTGTCCTTTTCTCGACTCTTAAAACATGAAAAGGTCGAGTTGTGTCCTAATGTCATAAAAATTTATTCGGCCACGATAACATTTACCTTGGTAGATCTTGTTTGCATTTAGTTTTGAGTAGGGTCTCTTATCGCTAGTTTGCTTAAGGTCTTTGTTTGATCATCCTAACGGATCCATCGACTCCGTCTCCTGTCCCAAGTTACCAAGTGTCTCCATATTCTATTGCCCCTGAGACACTGGTTTGTGACGCTCTTCCTATTGTTCTGAGTATCAAACCGTTAAACTCTCAAGCTCCAAAGGACGAGCTTTACGACTTGTTTTGGAACCCTGTTTGGGAACCCTCCGAAGAGGACTTTCCCACCACTCCTGTTGGTGTTGCATCTCCGATGGCTTCTTCCGATATGGAGGATACATCTCCTGTGTCGAGTGGGACGCCCGTTATGTCGAGTATTGATACTCCCATTTCGGCTACATCCCCAATCATCTCTACGCCCTACACCATTACACCTCTCGGTATCACGGTGCCGGCGCGTTATAGATCGCTGAGGGATGCTATGAACTCTGCGGCTTCTTCTTCTATGTGGGATCAAAACATCGTCCCTACCACAAGACCGTTTGTTTCCCAAGTTCACCATACTGCTGTTACAGCAGTCCCAACCAATCCGACCGTCTTTGTCGCGTCATCAACTCCAGTTGTTAGTGCCGTTACAACATCTTCTGCTGTCACTCCTGCTGCAGGCCCATCTCGAGGTACAGTACAAAGTGGTAGATCGACACATACTGCTAGAGTTTTCCACCCCACAAGTGGTGCCCCTCCTCCTTCTGGTCCTATGACAGAAGAGGAGGCATATTCCTAGTACTTGCATAATATCCAGAACCCAGGTGGGCAAGGCCCCTATTATGATCGTGAGAATCATTATTTGTATACCTCCTTGCCTGAAGATACTTATGTTGATACTTCCGTTCCATTGAATGTGGCTTGGGGTACTGCTGGATATGGCGGTGGCCAGTACCATCAGGGTCAAGGACAACCATCTCAAGGACCACCCTACCAGGGTCAACAACCTTACTCGCAGCCTAATCGTGGGCAGCAGTATTATGGCAAGAATTACCCAGGTCAACAAGGAGGCCTGCAAGGACAACCCTATCAGGGACAACCTTTAGCTTCTAGTGGTCCGTCTTTCACGTATCTTGGGAAACCTTCTGGAAACTCGGGACAACCCCATGCTCAGCAAGGACAACCGGGGACCCAACAGGGTTACCCTTCGGGGCAACCCTATGGGAACCAGGGACAACCTTATGGTCACCAAGGTCAACCTGAAAACCAACAAGGCTACCCTTCTGGGCAAGGGGGCCAGCCTTCCGCACAGCAAGGCCAGCCTACCGCTCAGCAACCATCTGGTCTATAAGGACAATCTTCGGTTGCGCAAGGGTAGCCCCTTGCTCAGCAAGCTCGACCTTCTAGGTGAACGGGGTTGTCTCAGATCCGACCAGGACAACCTTCCGACCAGATGGCCCAGCATGTAGGCGGGTCCAATCCCGGCCTCCTCATTCAGGTGGGTATCAATCCCAGCATCCTTATTCATGTGGGTATCAATCCCAGCCTCCCTATTCAGGTGGGTATCAATCCCAGCCTCCTTATTCGGGTGGGTACCAATCCCAGCCTCCTTATTTAGGTGGGTACCAATCCCAACCTCCTTATTCAGGTGGGTACCAATCCAAGCCTCCCTATTCAGGTGGGTACCAATCTCAGCCTCCTTATTCAGGTGGGTATCAATCCCAGCCTCCTTATTCAGGTTGGTACCAGTCCCAACCCCCGTATTCAGGTGGGTATCAATCCTAATATGCTCATCAAATGCCACCTGGTTCCCAGGCTCAGTATGGATACCAACAACCCCAGGGGCAAAATCAATATACCCCATATCAAAATTACCAGCAACCGCAGGGCAATCCTTATCAAAATTATCAACAACCTGCTGGCCAGTATGGTAATCAATGGGGCGCTGGGGGGCAGAAGCAGTATCAAAAACCTGGTTCTGGAAATAACCCTTAAGGACAAAATCCTTCTGGACAAGGCCCTTTTGGACCTGGTCCATCGGGACAAGGCCAGTGGGGGCAAACAGGAACTGGATGGAATTCTGGTTCTACCTCATATCCGGGACAAATTTCCTTTAACCCGCAGCTACCATTTCTAGCGACGTTGGAACCGTCCGATGTGTCGAAATTAACAAATGATCCCATTTTACATAGTCCACAATGGCCACCAGTTCCAACTAAGATACCTAGTGATTGTCCCAAATTCGACGAAAAAGCCAGAGAGGACCCTCAATCTCATGTGATGACGTATCACTTATGGTGTTCGTCTAATTCATCACTCGATGACTCGATTCGGCTTCGCCTCTTTCAGAGGACTCTCACTGGTTCTACCTCTAAATGGTATATTGAATTGACCCGCGCATCATTTCAAGATTTTAACTCATTGGCCATGGAATTCCTTACTCACTTTCAATTACCCATTCGGTACGAGACATGGACTCACCTCCTTACGTCTCTTAAGCAGGATATAGCTACACATATCTCCGATCATATACATGAATGGAGAAGGCATCCCAGGTTGATCAAGTTTTGGATTCCTGATCAACTCCTCACCGACTGGTTCATGACTTCCTTTGTCCCTAAGATTGCATGGGAGATTGCTATTGGAGCCTGTGTGACTGAAGAGCAAGCAATCACGCACGCTCAGTACCTGGACCTAGTTTACTCTCAGTCTGGTACCTTGTATGAGTATTTTCCGGACGCCCCAAGGCCCGGTACATCCAAGGCTCTGCCCAAGCCATCTGTTGATGGATTCATTGGCTCTGTGAACCCGGCCTCTAAAAAATCATCGTCGAACCCTGGAAAGCAAAATTCAAGTGCATCTAACGAAAACACTTCTCAGGGTGGTTCAAATTCTGGTAACAATTCCGAGGTCAATGCCATCCAGTCTACCACGGCGGGCAAGGCCTCGAAAGGAAAGAAAAAGGGAAAAGGAAAAAATAAATCCGAGCAACCTAAACAGGAAACCTCCAAACCTCCAGCCGAGGAAGGAGCTAAACGCAAACCCAAGTATCCTTGCCTCATTTGTGAAGAGGATCACTACACTAAGGACTACCCCAGGCAGTCCAAAGTTAGTCGTTTGTTAAAAAGTGCTCCTGGGGTTCCTGCGGTTCTTAAAGAACCTTTTCCTTCTCAACAAACTCAAATGGTGGCTGATCCATCTTCTTCTCCCTTCGTTTCCCAGGTCTTCATGGCTGGATCTATTCCCGTTCATGTAACGAATCGAGCGAAGGAGTATCCGTCGTCCGCCGGGAAGGAGCCAGAGGTTCCCCCAAGTGCTCCTTCATCCGGCTTTGGTCCCCTCCATATCGAGAGACCAAGTACTGAGACGACAATCCAACCCCCTCCTAAAGGGGTACTCAGAAGATCTTCTTATAATCTGAATGCTCGTGTTGCCCAGCACTATAGCATCATAGAGGACTTAGCGCAGGCTCCGTTGGCTATGTCCGCCTTAGAGGTTCTTCAGAGCTTCCCCCCCCAGAGGAAGTCCCTGCTATCGGCCATCGGTGGCATCGACCCAGCGGATTTGGATTTGATTACCTTCGACCTCAAGAGCCATGATCCTCGACTGCCTCATCAGATCGCTTTCCTCATTCAAGTCGTCATCAATTCCAAAACAATCCATCGTATAGTTATTGATGAAGGCACATCAACCTGCATTATGTCTATTGCTTGTTGGAAAGCGATCGGGTCCCTAACTCTGAGCCAGTCTCCAACAACCTTGGAAGCTTTCGATGGGAGAGAATCCCGTCCTTATGGTATTCTTCAACAATTACGAATCACCTTAGAAGGGAAGACCGTGGAAGTAGAAGTTGAGGTTTTTGACTCAAATCTCACATATAACCTCCTTCTCGGCTAGAGTTGGATGTATGCCATGCGTGCCGTGGCTTCATCCCTCTTTCGTTTCATTCGCTTCCCTCATCAGGGGAATATTGTCACAGTTGACCAGCTTTCCTTCTTCGCTTCCTCTTCTAAGGGAAATGTATCGTTCGTTCAACATACCTGCATTCCTTTTGAGAGTGTGGGAGCCGGGCTCTTCAAAGAACCCGCCCTCATGGGTGTTTTCTCCCTCCCACCTCCCAACCTCGCCTCTATCTCCATGATATCAGTTCGTTCTGAACCTTGGGCCCTTTCCCCCATCGACCAGATAGAATCATGGGGTGAGGAGATGTTGTTGAGTCCAGCCGAAGTCAACTACATCGAAATTGTTGCTGCATCGGCCCCTCATGATCAACCCATTACTTCAAGTGGGGCTCTTGACTCAGATGATTTTCCCCCCTGGTTTGGAGAATACAACTCCTCGGATCCATTAAAGGAAATATTTCCTTCCGACGAGGCTATCATAGAGACTATGTCTCTGGAAGAACGTCAGTGGTCCCCTCTTCACCATCGTTCCTCCTTCCTCCCTACCCTCCAGGAAACACTGCTTTGTCTCGAGCGGTTTGCTCCATGTCTCCCTTTTCAGCCTCTCCAGACACCCATTCATATTTATCATACATCGTCTGAGGGGAATTTAGGGAACATCACACAAACGCAACCCATCGACATCTCTGTTAAGCCAAGGATTGTCGATAACATTTATATAGGAGTCACTTGCACTCCTAAGGAGATTTAGATATACATCGCACTTTTCCGCGAATTTCGTGATGTTTTTGCATGGTCCTACGAAGAAATTCCCGGTATTGATACATCCATAGTGGTGCACGAGATACCTACGTATCCCGGGGCAAAACCTGTTCGTCAGCGCTTGCGTCCCGTGCACCCCCGTAAGGCGGCAACTATCAAAGCAGAAGTTGAAAAACTTCTTAAAGATGGATTCATTTATCCTATCCCACTGACTGATTGGGTCTCAAATATTGTCCCTGTAGATAAAAAATAAGGTACCATTCGCGTCTGTGTCGATTACCGCGACATTAATCGAGCTTGCCCAAAAGACAACTACCCCACACCGTTCATTGAGCAGCTCATTGACGAGTGTGCAAGCAGTGAAATATATGCGTTTATGTATGGCTTCTGTGGTTACAACTAGATTAATATCGCCCCCGCTGATCAACACAAGACAGCCTTTATCTGTCCGTGGGGCACTTTTGCTTACAAAAAGCTCCCCTTCAGTCTTAAGAATGTCGGTGCTACCTTCCAGCGTGCGATGTCTTATGCCTTCCACGATATCTGGCACATCGTACAGCCTTATCTGGATGACCTCCCCGCTCATTCAGCTAAGTGTGCGGACCACCCATCGCATCTTCGTGAGATTTTTCTTCGCTGTCGACACTATAATATCCAACTAAATCCGCATAAATGTGTCTTCTGTGTCGAATCTAGTCGACTTCTCGGGTTTATCGTCTCCCAAGAGGGCATCCGTTTGGATCCCCTTAAAGTCAAGGCAATTGTGAATCTTCCTCCCCCTGCAACTTTGCAGCAATTGCAGAGCTTGCAAGGAAAAGCTAATTTTCTAAGTCGGTTCTTCCCAAACTATGCCGAGTCTAGGAGGACACATTCTGGGACTTGTGAGAAGTGACAAGACTTGAAACCACTTGCATTATTCACCTCTAAACATGAGCTTCATATGCCCTTAAGACATCTCCTGCTCATTGCCCTTAAAAACAACCCTTTTTTGCATTAGCGCTGTTGCCTGTGTTATGGCGCGCCAATGGGGAAAATCCTATTGAAAGGGCGCGCGTTAGGGCTCCTGTCCCAGAGTCACAATCGCGCCAACCATTTTGGGAAAATTTTTGAACTTATCAAAACCTCCGCAGTTTTCTGTCCAACTCATTCACCAAACTGACTCCAAGTTAAGTGAGGATGGTTTGGCTTCGAATCTCCTTGGATGGAAAGTAGTTTGCCACCATTCCATGGAAGTTTCCAAGTGATGAAGCCAAATCCATTATTGATGGGATTGACCTTATCTCTTCCTTTTCGTCTATAAAAGCTTGTCTCCATGGCTTGAGCAAGCTAGTTCTGACTCTAGTGGCAATACTTGTGCTGAAAGGGAGATATCAAAAGATTGGAGTTGCAAGAAGCCTTCTTTGTATCCATAAGGCTTTACCTAAGTAAGGAGACTTTGTCACTAAAGAGAGAGAGAGCTTGTCCCTCAACCCTCCAAGCTTTTGCAAGACTTGTGTAGCTGAGCACCCAGCCAAAGGAGGACTTGACGTGAGGACGCTGGTTGTATTCTCCTTTGTTGATTATTAATAATAGATGACTATCATTATGGTTCCATTCTCGTTGTACTTGTAATGGTTGATGTTGAATTATATCCTTCCTGACTGATGTATAATTGCATATATTAGATTTTACGCTTGTGTTTGTGTTGTTCTCTTTGTGTGTAGGTGTCCATTCACGTGGATAGTGGAGGATCGTGACCGGCCCAGGCAAAGAAACATGGGCGACGTCTCTTCTACGAACTAAAGCATTGGATCTCAAGTAGGTCTTCATCACCTACCTTTTATTTGCAATTAGGAACTTGCATGATAGCATTGTTTGATTGTTGCTAGACCCGTTTTGGGCTAGTAGGGATCGCCTCTATCCGTAGAGGGGATTTACCTCTCCAACAGTGCTGATTCAACTTGAAGGATTCCTGTCCAAAAGAGTCTAGGTCAAGCATTTTTTCGAGCCCTTTCATGGCCTTTTCCTATTTTTCTTCCTCACTAATTTCTTCCACTAAGGTGCCTTCTATCCATTCTTGTTGATTAGCATACTGCTGGATTTCAGGGATTTTGTAATGAACATATGGAGCTAGGTTGTTTTTGACTTTTCTATAACTTATAAAATGGTTGGGGTCATATGGAGCCCAATAGAAGCTTTGTTTCAGCTTAAGTTGCTCCCCTAAAATCTTATCAGCCTCTTCCCAGGCTTCCCTTTTGTTGAAGATAAAAAGGCCCAATTGATTTCTTAATTTTAGTTGTGCCTTCTTCTTAGCCTTGCATAAATGGATTATGTCTTTATGGATAAACTGGCTGAAGTACTCTAGTGCAAACAACCTCATAGGCACAAATTTGGGTAGCTTGTAGGGGAATAGTTCACAACCATATATTCGGATTTCAGTGTGATTCTGGTAAAAGTACCAGTCACCTATGTTGTAGCTTTTGGAGAGATGTAAAATTTTATGCATTTCATCAGAGAGTCTAGCAAGAGGAGTTGTCACCAATAAGGAAGAGGCTGGGTGTATGAACAGGTCAATGAATTCACAATAAGTATAAGGGAAGTCATTAACATGGTGGAAGACTAAGGTCGAGAAGATTATAGACCTTCACTCTCCTTTGAGATCTAATTTTTTGAGGGAAATTTGAAAAATATCTGGTTGATTGAACAACAACAAATGATATATGTATGATGTGTATTTAAACACTCTTTCTCTGTCCATGCTCATGAATTACTCATGGATCTTATCAGTTATGAAGGTGGCATAATCATACTTGATAGCAAGGGGTTGTCCTGGAGTAAAAATGGATAGAAAAACTAATGTGGTCTCATCAACATACTCTTTTGTTTTAAATCCCAGGATATAAGAGATCATGTCAATAATGAACTTCCCAGCCTCATTGAACCAGACATGGACATAGGGAGGAGGCTCTGTTGGCTAGCGATCCAGTCTTATAAATGTTTGAGCAATCCAGGTTAACTTTGAGTTGGATAGTTTGGTACCTTGGTCAAGCAAAAACCCCATGGAAAGAAGAGTCAGAGGTTGAGTTGGCTTGCAGTGTAGCATTTCATTTATCGATTCAGGGGTGATGTAAAAGAGGACATTTCCAGAAGGGGCCATCACTACTCTTTGTATGGGCTCATAATTGGCATGGCATTGGTGAATGAGGTCAGGGAATACATTCACTTAAGGGAGGTAGAATATGGGCATGTTGAACTCGCAAATTCCATAGACATCAACATTGTTGCGGTAGCTATTCCTAATATCACAAACTGCTTGGAGATGAGGCTTGTCACCCCTTAAGTCATTAATCTGGAAATCCCTGTCACCTAAAGGTATCCATTCCAGTTCTTTGTGTGGAGCATTGATAGGTGCAACATTCAAGGCCACTGGAGCCTCCATTGCTCAACTATCTGGGATTTTTCATTTGGAATTTGGGTCTGTGTAGCAAAAGTATATCAAACAATAGCTCCGAGACCTTTCTTAGGGAATTGCAGACTGAAGTCAATTCGAATTTTAACTTGTTGGGTGAATCTCACAGTGGAAAACGAAGTTCAGAGGGTTTTTCAGTAAAACTAGACAAAAACAGTGGTAATAGTCTGCTCGTTGAAAGGATTTTGACGGTTTGAGCTTAATTTTGGGCGTTTTTTGGAGAATTTTGAAGAGGAAAGTTAGAAATAGGGGCTTGGGAACAAGATTTAGGTGAATAGCTATTTTTATCGGCTCAATGTGTTTTTAGCTGTGGGAGTCGAGTGTTTTGCAGAAAATGGTCAAAACAGGTATGCTTGGGGTGTGTTCTTCAAGAACTATAGACTGAATTTGTTCGATTTTTGGTTCTATGGATGCAAATCGGAGAAAAAATCAGAAATACACAGGGTTTGGAGGTAATGGAGTAAATACCTATGTTTTTGCAATGCACACAAGAGTAATTGGTCGGTTGGACGATGATTTGCAGAGCAGGATGCCAGATTGTGGTGGTCAAGGTGATGGATTGGAGCTTTGGTGGCAAGTTCGTCATAGTTTGCATGCACAGGTTCCACAAAACAACAAATAGAAATGGATGAAAACAATCACTTTCATGGGTTTTGACAAAAAAATTGGCTTTATGGGATTTTTGGCGCTTTTTTATGATGATGTCAGCATGACGTAAATTTTTGTGGTGTAGCAGGGATGTGGCGATGACATGGCAGATGACATGGAGCTGAGGTGGCAATGGTGATGTGGGGATGACATGGGGGTGACGTGATCGAATGATGTCATCGAGGTTCCGTGGAGGCAGTATATGGTATTCCTTGCACTGCTTTTGGGACAAAGGTTGTTTCGGGCGGAGGGGATGCGATGATAACGGGCGGGTGACTTGTGCCTTTTGTACGGCGGGAATACCGCTTTTCATTGGGCGCTATCTATTGGTCATCGAAGGGGTTCCGATATTGTTGTGGGCCATTGGATGGGAAATCCAAAATCCAATAGTTGTCGGGGACTGGAGATGGCGGGTGTTTATTGTGCGATGAGCCAGGTAATAAACCATGATTTAATTTGCATCAGGGGAATTCCTATTGGTTGTCAGGGATTTAGATTTATTGATTAACCGAGTGTTAATCAATTTTTCAATATTTTGCACGGGGAGGGTTGTCCATAAGGTTTCAGATAAACCTTGGACACCCTCAAAACATTAATATATGGCTTATAACTAAACCTAGGGCGGGATATTAAAATTTTGGGGTTTTTCTTATGTATTTTATATAGTACAAGGATGGACAAAAATCTTATATGGGCACTATATAATAAAATCAATATATTAATATGAAAAATATGTTCAAACAAAAAGCGCTAAGTTAAAAGTGTAAAACTTAGGCTTAGGGAGATGAAAGGGTACCAAGCTATGGAGTTTGGGAAACTTAGCATAATGGAATAAAAGCATTTTACACAAGAAATGTGGCTTCCTTTGCCTAAGTAAAACATAGTTTACTTAATCTTTTTCATGAAATGAAGTGAACTAGGAGCACTAAGTAGATCTCAGTGTCCTTGGCGGGGAGGTTAGTAATTATTTTTTGGAGAAATGAGAAGGGAAATTAGTCATGTTTCATCTGCTTTGTGACCACCTAGTTGACCTGATATTTTATGATATCCATGAGATGAATCGCCTTCAAGAGACAAAATTTCTCATAAACCTACTTCTGCAACATCAAAACTGCCTACCCAACCTATTTCACCTAGCAGTTTTTCTTCCTTTATCATTGGGTGAATTTGAACTAGCAAACCCTTGCTCTTTTCTTTTCTTTTAGCTTCCCTCCTATCTATGTTTGTCCTTATTTCTTCCAAGGGCTCAGATTTAGCTGTTGAGACCCTTTGCTTCTTTACCTAGCTATTTGTCTGCCAAGCTTGAACTGTTTGCATAGACTTTATTCTCTAGTTCTAAGACAAGTAAATTTAAATATGGACTTGGCCAAGATTGATTTGTTTGGCCATCCATCAACTGTGGCAAGAGTCAACTGATTGCACACAATGATATTCTTCAAAAATAGATTAGTAGTGGCATTTTGGACTAGCACACTTTCTTGGTCTTTTCTTTGGGGTTCACCTTATTTATTTTTGACCAACTCATTCTTTTTTTTTCTTGGAATATGGAACACCTTTGCAACCAGCCAAAGGTTTGAACATATTAGGCCTTATCAATGTCAATCATGAAAAATGATACCTATTGGTATAGGAATCTAACAGATACCACTCCACCTTATATGTTGCAGTCATTCATGGCAACATTCTATATGTTGGCACCTAAGTTTACAATGTAGTACCATTTTACTCCATCATGTTCATTTGGTACTTGTGGGATCATTCTTTGATATCAGTGATTCGCTTCATCCTTCAGCATCATTGACATTCTTATATGATATTCAGACATGTACTTGTTCAATCATGATCAAATGATCCATTATGTATTTTCCTATCTTTTATACTTGTATACTTAGTGGATCTGCTTATACTTGATATGAAGACATGCTTTACTTTCTCTAAGCATGAGTATGCCCACCTCAGATAGTGTTTCTTTCTGATCTCCTTTTGTGGCTTAGCAGGTTGAACTCTGGTGAAGTCCTTCTCAGTTTTTGACAGGTTTCTTTTCCATGTACTTACTTAATACATTTCGGCCATCATGCACCCCTTCTGACCTCATATATTTGGGGCATTTGTTATACCTCCAAATGTCACACTTGATGTTTGTGATGCTGCATTCATGGCCTAGGGCAACCCCTCGTTCCATACCTGGTCCAAATACTTAAAAAATAGTGTTTTATTCCGTATACGTGACATTTCCCTAAGCTAAATGCTTGTGTACGTGGGTCTGTGTATACCCAACCCACGTATGTCTTAAAACACTTTAAAAAATTAAATCTCCTTAATTTTTGGTTGACATCACGGGTTTTACCTGTTGATTACCTATTAGTGCACATAGCCCAACTATTCCCAATGGGTTCCCAACTAAAAAAATACTTTGGGAGAAGTATAAAAAGGCTTCAATGGGAAGGCCTAAGGAGGAGAAGATAGAGAGAAAAGTCATTCTGTTGAGATTATCCATGACCAGGTCTGAAGATCCTTGTGCTTCTAGCACTTACCCCATTACAGGAAACCCTTGTTTCCTCGAGTTATGATGTCTTTCAACTACTTGAGATATCTTGGAGTTAGTCATGGAAGGAGTTCATTTCAGGCTTGAGATTGGACAAATCCAGAGGATGGTTCCACTTGGAGCTTGCAAAAGGAAGACTTAGGTCAAATCATTCCTTTCTATACTTTAGTTATCTATAATAAAAGAAACACTTGTATTTTTCCTAATATAAACCTTCTTCATGTTTATGATATCAATGTTATGATTCACATATGAATGGTTGTTTTAAGTGTATAACTAACTACCTTTCAATATGTTATGAAAATGATTTCTTTATGATGTTTGGTCAATATACTGCTGTGCTTTTTGGAATTTATTGTTTTGCAGGTTGAAGGACTAAAAGGAACTCCAAGAGGGTTTGGACCCTGGCTGGATCTTCCCAAATGAAGGACCCCCAGGTGCACCTCTCTTCGTGTAGTTTGTTTATATTAGCATCATGGCTATGTGGAATGCTTATTTTTATTTGTAGATAACCTCTGATTTGCTAGGGTATCAACTCAAGACCCTAGGCGAATTTATCCTTAAACAAGTGCCTTGATTATTATGTAAAAAATAACCATGGACCTCTCCAGAGGAGCACTTGAGCAACAACATGTATGCAAAGGATGTACCTTAAGGAAGTACACAAAATCCAAATTCCATGATCAAGACAACAAAGCACATTTAGCCTTGGAAAGGATCCACTCTAATGTCTATGGACCTTTCTCGGTAGCCTCCACTACTAGACAAAAATGTTGTTAGTTTTATTGATGATTTCTCCATGAAGTGTTTTATCTTCTTCATGCGGAAGAAAGATAATACGTTCTCCAAGTTCGTATAGTTCAAGGCACTAGTTGAGAATTAAATCAGAAAGAAGGTGAAGTCTCTATGGAGTGATAATGGAGGTGAGTACATGTCGAATGAATTATATCATATATGTTCAAAAGAAGGCATTTAATGAGAGTTTATAGCACCCCACAACCCACAACAAAATGGGGTGGCTAAGAGAAAGAAACGTAGCATTGTGGGAGTTATGAGGGCTATGTTGCATGACCAGGGCCTACCACTACATTTGTGTGAAACGACATGCAACATAATATTCTACTTGTAGAACCAGAGACCTCATCGGATTCATAGTATGATTACACCAGAGGAGGATTTCTTGGGGAGAAGTGGAATGTGTTACACTTCATGATTTTTAAAGACTCTATTTATTGCCATGTCTCCAAATAATCAAGGAAGAAGCTTGAGACGATAGAAGAACTAGGGGTATTTGTGGGTTACATAGAAACCCCCCACAACTACCATGTGTACTTTCCATCCCTAAAAATGATGGTTGTGAAAAGTGATGCAAATTTTGATGAGGATAAAGTGAAGTAGTGCTCTCTTGAGAGGGAGCTTTAGATCCTACTAGAAGAGGAGCTTTTAGCTCCAAAGGGGGAGAATTAGGAAATTGTAGAGCATCCACAAATTGAGGAGTGGAGAGTGGATACATCCACTCAAGAAAAACCATCCAGAGAAGGAAGAAAAAGAACCAGGGAAGTTGATAGACTTGTGTAGGATGCAAGGGAGAATGTGGGAGCTCCTTCAAATTTGCATAGGTAGAGATGATCACCTCAATGGTACATTGGCTACATGTCTCTAATGACTCAGCTTATAGATACTGAGCCATCCTATTTCGAGGAAGAAGTAGAGAAACTTATATGGTTTGATGCAAAGGTGGAGGAATGCAAATCCATTTTAAAGAATAGTGTTTGGAAAGTGGTCCTAAGACCAACAGATAAATTAGTTATGGGTTCGAGATGAATCTTCACGGTTAAGAATGTAGCATATGGAAGCATAGAGAAGTATAAGGCCATATTTATGGCCAATGGATACTCTCAAGTTGAGGGAATTGACTATGAGGAGACCTTTGCTCTTGTATCAAGGTACTCATCCATTAGATCAATTCTTGCACTGACTGAGCAGATGGGATGGAAGATCTATTAGAAATTAATTAACAGAGCAATGAAATATATAAAATATTAAGGAAACACAAATACATAAATTTCATAAAACCATAGAAACAAAAATATATGTAGTTCACCCAATTTGGGCTATGTCCATGGAGAAACAACCTGTCCTTCCCTTTATATTATCTAGAAAATTGAAGAGATACAACCTACAACAAATATGTTGTAATTTCCTCTTCCCTCTCACACAACATCCTCTCTCTCTCTCTCACTCAAAATAATAATCCACAGTCACAATACAATTCCGTCATATAAATTGAGGGTTTCCTTCTAGGGAGAAAAAACATAAATTAACATAATTTGCACCATCAAATCATCTGCCTAATGAACATCCTAAATTGACTAAGAAATTTTAATATTTTACAAGGAAAATTTTCATCTATTTTTAGCTTTGGGGGCGCTGCCCGTGAACCCTCGCCGGGGGGGCTCATAAAATTCATTGTTCCCCCCGTAAGGGAGATTAAATGGGTGGTGTTGTAGCCCACTAGGAACAAGAATCCAATGTAGTTGAAATTAAAAACTTTTGATCAAACAGGAAGATAATAAGGCTCCACACCCAACAATCTCCCACTTGGGGATGGATTATATAAACTCCATCATTGCTTCACTCATTAGACAATGAATCCACTTTGACTTTGTTATTTATCACTTCACTATCGTACTTGAAGACTAATTGAAACTTACCAGAGTCTCAGTTTCTCCCTGGTTACAACTTGTATTAACATAATTGCGGGATTTTGGCTAGTGTGTATCTTCCAGCTCTGATCGTATGAAATGGTACTTGAGTTGTATATGTTTAGTCTTGGAATGAAACTTTGAGTTCTTTGTAGGCTGAATGACACTCTGGTTGTCATTGTATAACTTCTCCATCTCTTGCTTCTTTCCCAATTCATCCATAAACCTTTGTAACCAAATCATTTCTTGCTAGCCTCTATAGGAGCAATGTACTCTACTTTCGTTGTTGAAAGTGCAACAACATTTAAAATTTTGAGACCCAAATGATAATTGTTCCAGCTACAATAAACACATAACCTATGGTGCTCCTCTTGTTATCTCTATCACTTGCCATATTTGCATCAACATATCTCTGAAGAGCAATGTTTGAACCACCAAAGCATAATTCTTGATTTGTGGTATCTCTCAAATACCTGAGAATCTGCTTCACTGATATCCAATGCTCTTTTCCCGGATTGTTCATATACCTACTTATAACTCCCATTGCACGTGCAATATCAGGCCTTGTGCATATCATTTCATATATTAAGATTCCAATTGCTGATGCATGTGGAACTTTACACATATTATCCATCTCTTCATGAGTCTTGGGACACATCTCCTTACTTATTTTCAAATGGCTAGCCAAAGGTGTATTAACGTCTTTTCATTTTGCATATCAAATATTTCCAACACCTTTTCTATGTACTCACTATGAGACAATGTTAATATGTGATTTTTCCTATCCCTAGTTATTCTCATACGAAGGATTTTTTTTGCAATAACCAAATCCCTCATTGCAAATGAATTTGCCAATTTTATTTTGAGCACATTTATTTGTTGAATGGTATACCCTACAACAAGCATGTCATCTACATACATAAATATAATATAGCTGCTATCATTTTTTTAAGATAAACACAATGATTAGAGTGACACCTAGTATAACCTTGCTCAAACATAAACCTATCAAATTTTAGATACTACTACCTTGGAGCCTGTTTTAAGCCATATAAGCTCTTCTTCAATTTTCACACTAATTTATCTTCTCCTTTGATCTCATACCCTCGTGGTTGCTGCATATATATTTCTTCCTCGAAATACCTATGGAGAAAGGATGTCTTTACATTTGACTGCTCAATATACAAATATTTTATTACCACTACACTTAAAATAGTTCTGATTGAATTCATTTTAACAATAGGAGAAAAAATTTCATCAAAGTCTATACCTTTATTTTGCACAAACCCCTTCACCACAAGTCTAGCCTTATAACTCTATTTACCTCCATCCTTTTCCTTCAACCTATAAACACATTTATTCTGCAATGTTGTTTTACTTGCATGCAACTTAACTAAGTCCCAATTCTAGTTATGCATCAAGGAGTACATCTCTTCTTTCATGACTTGCTCCCACTTCTTCATGTTTTCTATGTGCCTTGGTTCTTCATATATTTTTGGTTCATTAGAATTTTTCAATAATACATAATATAACAGAGGAGAGTGTTGTTCAAGGGGTCTACTTATCCTAGTAAACACAAATTTCAAGTGTTTGAGGTGCCTGTTGTTTTTTTGGTTTCTGTTTTTGTTGCTGTTATGGCTGTTGATCATTATGATTTTCATGCACCTTTACTTTTTATGTGAAATCATTAAGCATTGTATATTATTTGTCTTCTTTGATCCTTATACAAGACCTTTTCATATATGAAATCTCTGCTCCTAATGATTTTATTATTTTCATAATCGTATAAGTGATAACTAAGACCATCTACACCATATCCAATAAAGGTACACTTATTTTATTTTTCATTAAGCTTTGTTCTATTTTCTTTATTGATGTGGAAAAAGGATTCACAACCAAAAGTATTTAAAAATGAGTAGTTTATAATTTTACATGTCCATGCCTCCTCTGGAAAACCACCTGCCAAGGAACTTGAAGGTCCTCTATTTATTAGATAAACAACAATATCCACAACATTTGACCAAAATTGCAAGGGTAATATTGCATGCAATCTCATGCACCTTGTACACTCCATGATTGTCCCATTCATCCTTTCTGACACACCATTATGCTATGGTGTTCCTGGAACTATCTTCTCGTTTTGAATTCCATGCTATGAATAGTAGTTATCAAACTCGTTGTAGTATTTACCTCCATTTTTTGATCAAATAAACTTCAATTTATTTCATATCTCATTCTCAACCAAAGATTTCCATTTCTTGAAAGTATCAAATACATCACATTTATTCTAAATATAATAAATCCAGGTTTTCCTAGTTGCATCATCAATAAAAGTAAAATAATAGCAAGAGCCATTGAGAGATGATACCTGAGAAGGTCCCCATACATTTTTATGCACAAGCCTTAATTTTTCACTTTTATTATCCTTCCCAACTCTTATAAATCTAACTCTCTTATGTCTTCCATAAAAATAATTTTCACATAAATCCAAATCAACATGCTTCAAACCTGGCAACAAATTTCTTGAGTGAAGAATTTTCATCCCCTTCTCACTCATGTGTGTGAGCCGATGATGCCAGAGTGTCATATCTCCTCATATGGATTTTAAATCATTAACAAAATTAGAAATACTATTACATAAATACAATGTACCAAACTTTTCTCCTTTTGTTATTACCAAGGCTCCTTTTAAAAAGTGACCTTCTAGGTTTTGTCTGCAAAAGTAGTTACACAACCTTCACCTCCCAATTAACCTATTGAAATTAGATTTTTCTTCAAATATGGAACATGTCGTACCTTCTTCAACAGCCATTGTTTCCATTCTATTGATTTATAGAAACATTACCCATTCCAATGATTTTACAGGGTTTATCATCACCTAGACAAACCTGTCCAAAATATCCTTGAACATAGTCATGAAAATGTTTCCTATCAAGTGTGGCATGGAATGAGGCCCCTGAATCTACCACCCATGCATTAATAATATTATGTAATGAAAGAACCAAATCATCTTGCAGTGCATCACCTGCCACATGCGATTCATGATTTTTCTCTTATTGTCCATTGGGCCTTCTTTTCCTTTCCAAGATTTGTTGATCCATATCTTTTACTTCATGGATGCATACATAATTGCATTTAAAATAGAATCTAACTAGATAACTTAAAAACATGAAAATAAGTGGAAATCAAAAGAAAACATGAGATCAAAGGAACAAGACAATTTGATTAAAGTTTGCCCAGTGTAGGCTACGTCTCCAGGCCCTGCTCAATGTGGGGAGGCCTCTTTCATTAAATGGCAGTAGAAATAAAATTACAATGAAATTATATAAATGACCCTTATACCTCCATTTTTTGGCATGTACGGAAAATGCAAAGCTCGACTGCAGAAGTGGAAATCACCATTGGATTTGTGGCATGAAATTGTTTCAAATGACTATAAACTTGACCACATTATGACACCGACACTTCTGCACCCCCAAGGAATCTTTCTTGGCATCAAAAGATACCCCTGTGTCAATGTTTTTCTCCTGGAAACTGATGTTAGGGTCTACTGGTCATATTTCCACCCTATTTGAAACCCGACTCCCCTTCCTCCTCGGTGCATTGTAATAGTTCTTATGTAGTGGTAGAAATGATGTTTACAAAGGATGGGTTGTTGGTCCATTGGCTGGAAAAGTCGTATTAAGGCATGCGATTGGGGGAGGTCACGAGGTCAAGCCTACGAGACATCCCATTATAGTTCCTCCACATTATATTTTTGGCAAGAGTTTGTTGGTTCGTAACAGGGCTTCCTATTTAGTGGGTTTCCCACTGAGTCAGGCAGGTACAAACCCCATCGGCCCCTCGTTATAGTTGACACATGTTGGCAGGGTCTAGGTCAGCCGAGGCCCAACCCATATGGTTCCAAACATATGTATTGTATAGTTTGAGGGTGGTAGGGTTGATGACCTACCACCCTAATTTTAATATATATTTTGTTATATAGATTGAGGGTGGTGCGGTTGGTGTTTCGCCACCTTATTTCTTTAATATTTTTTAATAGATTTCGAACGAGGAGGTTAGAAAATCTGTCAGCCAAATTTGGGTCACCATACAAATTAAAGAGGCAACAAATTCACCTGTCCTGGTGGTCCGATTCCGTGTGGTGATTATTTTCCAAATTGTTTCGTCGTTAGTGACTTCCACTTAGCCTAGTTTGACCTTCCATAACTTTCACATATGAACTTGGATTAAGGTGCCATTCATGTCATCAAAAATCTTATGTCTAGATCCTCGATCTGACCCATATCAGATTGGTCTCAACTTCTTTGCTTCCCCTTTCATTCTATCTTTATTAATGTGGAGCCACACTTTGTCTTGAACTTGGAATTGGTGATCGAAACAGTGCTTGTCATATCAAGATTTTATTGGGCTTGACTTTTATCCAACTCATCCTATTGGTTATGGTTTACGATGAACCAGGTTTGATCTATATTTCACACCAGCAAACCCTCAATCACTGGCCCTTTCAACAATGACTTGCAAGCAGATCGCAGCCTCACCCGAAGTGACTATGGGAGGATGTAGAACCAGGTTTCTACAGCCTTGAAAGATGATGCGATGTGGTGTTTTATATTATATTTTGTTCTTAACATACATAAATTTCTTCGTCGCATTCGTTTATTCAATTAAACATGCCATATAAAGCTGTAAATCATCACTGTACTTAAATAAAGTGCAACTGTAATAAATTGCTATGCTACAATAGAAGGAAAGAAAATATACACATGAAGACACCAATTTTACCAATATTCACCCCAATTTGGGGCTACGTCCACAAGAAATCTTACTTATAGTAAGAAATATTGTACAAAAAGTAGTTCTTGACCTGTGCACTAAGCTGCAGGTTGTCTGCACACTCAGCTACAGACTCGGGCCTTTATGCACTCAGCTACAACACCTCACCTTCTTTTACCAAACAATAGATCACAAAAGTTCAACCTTAACATAGATCTGGATCACAATATGATTTTCTTCTTATTAATTGACCATATATTATATACGATTACATCAAGGGTTACATCATTAAAATACCATGATCCAAATACCATGGACTTCCTACACAAGTAGCTAAGACCATTGATCCTTTATAATATCACATGCTTTTACAAAATGGAGGGGCTTTTACCCACTTCGAAGCACTTATACCCCATAGTATATTCCAATTGCTTTGTTGCACTGTCCACTTCGCACTCTGTTGCATGCTCCACTCCATAAAATGTGGAGTCTTTACCAAAAACTAGGCCAACTTGGGTTGCACTCAATAGGTCCCCAAAACTCACATGTGACTTGTCCAAAGTCACTCGGCTACTTTGCCTCTTATTTTTGATGAAATACTATTTTAAGCATTGTTGAACTATTATAGAGTCTCTATGAATTTATTTTCTTCATTGAGCACCTCTTCCAGCAGTTATTCTCTCACATGTTTTATAGCCTTCTGCACCATCATTATCTCCCTCTGTCAAAGCTCTCGAAGCTTCTCATCTACTACCTATGATAGTTGGAGAGCCTCATCCTACCATAGATGAGTCCTCTCTATTAAAACATGTACTTCCTTTAGTTCCTCAATCTTCTTCTAGAGGGTCTTCCCCTCATTGGTTTTGGTGATCTTCTGCGAGATTGGTAAGCTCTTCTAGATGCCTGAATATCTTCCCACCATTATTTCTTTTTTTGAATCTCTTCCTATAGTTTTTGTACATTTGGATCTTCCCGTAGTTAATTCCAAATCTGTAAACTTTCGTCTAAAAGTTTCCCACAGCCTTCCACTGTTGTGGAGATGTTGGCCATTGCAACCTTTAGGCCAGTCTCCCTTTACTCCCCAACTTCCTATGGCATGGTTGGTTGCAGCTTCATCTGTAGCTCACTGATATACATTTCATACTTAAATTGTACTCCAGTGATCTTTTCCTTATACCTGTTTACTGCAAGGTACAGCTTCACGACCTTGTCCTCTACTCGCACTTCTTCTCGAACATCGAGGTATGGAACTTCTTTGGTGGCTTCGACTACCTCCTTGAGATAATTTTTCTACTAGACTACTTGATCCCTCTCATGGATAATCTGGTCAAGCTTCTGTTAAAGTGAAGCCTGCTCTTCCTCTACTTGAATATTCAGCTGTGACGTATGTTGTTCTCAGAGCTTCAACTCTTCTATTATTTCCATGTGCAACTTATGTAATCTTTGCAATGGTACTGCTGCAATGTTCACGTTGACATGCTTCCACCCTTTTCTTGTTCTTATACATTGATAGATACAAACTATAGTGTTACGTATAGTATTTGAACTAACCTTGCTACAAGTGTAGGCTATATGTTCCTTTCTTCTCCGACCCTCTCCACTACCTGCGCGGGTTATCTAACTGTTTGTGCCAAAATTTTAATTTCTACAATCCACTCCTGCACACCTATGAGAAGTGTGTTGTAGCAATATTCCCACTTATTCCATGACTCTATTGTCACCTCCCGACTCCTATCCCCAATATGCTCCATTTCCCCATCAGTAAGGACCATTGGCTTGATATCCTTTGTGTTATATTCCTTCTACTTCTTCTTGATCTTCGTGGAAACTTCGCCTTGTGCCTTCCTCTTTCCTGCGAAAACTTGTTCTTTTTCTATCTTTTTAGACTCCTTATTAAGCTCATCTCCTTCAATAGGATCCTAGAGACCATCGTCATGTTTCTCCTCTTCCTCTTATCCATGCTCATTCTTATCTTTTTCCATTCCACTTGCTTCACCATGCTGTGAGGTGTCATCCTCTGTCACACTATCTTCTGCCTTTGCCTCTACCTTCGATACAATCATCCATTCTAAGGGCCACTATTGTACTAGTGAGAGGATATCATCTTCTATGACTAATTATGGAAGGGGGTGTCATTTCTTCTTTGTGTCCTTATGAGCCTATATATAGACTTTGTGAAAATCATCTTTGAACTTTGCAACAACACTATACTGTTCATATAGGCTTGGTGAGAAGTGAGGGTGTTGTTTCACCAACATATGTAAATCCATGTGATATAACATGAAAAACATCTTGTTCTCAATTTCTCACGATGGTTGGGTGGCATAGTGAGGCATACCATGTGGCTTCATAAACATCTAAAGCTACCAAATGGAACTGCAAATCCTCAGCTCTCTCCATGCCAACATTGCAATAGTCAAAATGAACTATGCATAATGGAATGTTGTACCTTTCTCCTAGACCTCACAGCAGTCATCCAGAAACTCTTTGAAAAAGGTATTTGGCCTAGTTGTACTGAACCCCATTGGCGCACTACATAGCTAATGAAACCACCATTGCATGGAATTCATTAGCCCGACACTTTCCCATGATCTTCCTAGCCAATACGTGTGTCATGAAGTGAACTTCCTACTCCCTCATTGGGTTTATATTATATCCCCTCTTTTGTTTTGTCAGCGCAAACTTCTTCTTCATGTTCTCGGCTATGGCGCGTTCTTGATATTTTCCAATGAATTCTTTTGCGGGGTTCCTCCCTTGATATGGAAGTCTGGTGATTCTCCATATCAACGTTGGATCTATGGGATAGTATTTCCCATCCATAAGCATCCATCTTGCACTAGCACAAGAAATTGCCACACACAATCCATGCTCCCCAGACTTCTGCTGAAGTGTAGCACATTCAACATGTTCACCAGTTGTGACTGGGGAAACCCATTTTCCCATTGTTATGGCTCTAACCTCATCACACCACTCTCTAGATAGCTTACCTATTTTAGATACCTATCTGGTGTGAACTGTGGGTATTTCTTCCTGTCATTGAAGTCGTAGTCTATGAACTTCATCTATGGTATTTTCCTAGGTAATTCCCCTGTAAATGGTACTTCCTCTGGAAATAGGGGTGTGAAGGTTCCAAACTTTGTATCCTTCGAGTCTTTTACAAGTTTGGCATTCAGTTTTCTCTGTGGAATATATGATGGAAGAGGTGATGGAAATGTTGCGACATATGTTTCCATCTTCTTTGTGTGCTCCACTTCTTCCTCACTGTCTCTAACTTTCTCAACTTCTGTTTGAGGTTTGACAAGTTTCTTATCTTGTTTCTTTTTTTTTCTCTCTTCCTTGGTTGCTTTCTTCCATGGAGATCTCTGTTGTTTTTGCGATGATGTTGTTGTGAGCATAGTAGTAGTTGTTGCGACTGCTTCCATGATTCAGGATAAACCCTTCTCACGAAAATTATGAACAATTTCTTCCCAAGAATGCTCTAACGACATATGACAATGAGAGTTTATGCAACTTCTTCATGTTATCAACACTGGAGCTCTCAATTCAGCAAAGTTCCAAATATGGGCAGGATGTGGCCTTTTATAGCAATTATGAATATCTAATACCATCAATAGCTTAGACTTTATCCAGATTATTTTCAAATTGTGTTCATTCATTGCATATCTATGCGTAGATCTTGCCAATCTATCCTCATAAATGAAACTTTCTGCATGTTATAACGGTCATAATTTTTTAGCAAACTTCGATGCATCCCAGATTATAGTGAACAACCCTTCTTATGTCACAACTCCTATGTACTTTGATGCAATCCAGATTTTTCTAAAGTAACTCCCTATGTCGAGTCTCTCTACAACGTAATGTATAGTCCAGTACCCACTTTCAACTACAGATGGCACTAAGGATTTTTCTCATTTCTCCTTTAGAGTGAGATTGTAGGGGTAGGGTTGTCCCTGTAAAGCTTTAACCTACTACCATTTACTCTTCCTTGGACCAATTCTCCATTTAACTTTGCTAATTGAATTGTACCTCCATTATTAATATGCTTGATAATATATGGGCCCAACCAATTCATCTTGATTTTTCCTGTAAATTTCATAAACTTATTGTTATAGAGGAGAACAAGGTCTCCTACCTAGAATTTCTTCTACTTAATATTTCTATCATGCCAAGAATTTTCTCTTTATTTTTTTAGCTGTTGATGGAATATTTCTATAAATCTGTCTTCTTCCAAAGCAATCAATTGCAACATTCCTTCCTCCATTATATTAGGGTCTACCATATCTATAAAAGATGCAATCCTCAAGCTAGGGATGATGTACTCCATGGGCATCATAGCTTCTTTCCCATAAATTAATTAGAAGGGTGTTTGACATGCCAACATTTTACACGTGGTCCTATAAGCCCATAAAACTATTGGGATTCTAAGGTACCAATCATCTCTATTCACATTGCATACCTTAGTCAGTGCATTCTCCAAAATATTATTAAATGATTCTACTATTCCATTGGCCTGAGGGTGAAATGGGGTACTCATTTGATGATAAAGTTCAAATTCCTCAGTCAATGCTTCAATAGTTTTATTCAGGAAGTGGAAACCTATTGATGGTCTTGGACGTGCCAACATTCAGGGGAAGTCCCAATTAGACCTCACATCATTTCGTGTGGGATTACCATCTGGTATGATGGTTTGGTTTCCATTCTCTTAAGGATTTACCTCAACTCTTTCTTGTCAGCACAGGAGAGTGGTCTGCTTTGTCTTTGAGAAGTGAGGTTCTTATGCTTGGTGAGTGTAAGTGTCACTTGTGTCAATGGTTCTTTCACTATAGAGGGAGAGGGTGGGAGTGAGTCCCAAGTTGGTTGGGTTGAAGTCCCAACTTGGCTAGGAACACAAACACAAGAAGACATGCAGAGCTTTCCGAGGAGCAGTCCACATGGATGAGACAGTCACAACACACAAGGTAAGATAACAGGTACAGCACTCAATAGATGAGTCCAAACAAGTGCAATAGTTGTTACAACAAGTTTTATGTGAAAGGCTTGTCCAATGTCCGACAGAGTTGTCTACATGGGTGAGATGGTGTTAACAACGTATATAACACATTTCCATTAGTAGCTTATGTACTACAACATGTGAAATGGTTCAGATGTAGAACACAGGTTAAAGAAACATGAATCACAAGTGTTAAATATTGGTATTACAACAATTACAATACATGTGTGAAAACGTGCTAGCATGTTAGTAGGCTTCTGAATTAAGCGAAAGTTCCAAGACACATCATTACACCATACATCACTAACCCTAAGTGCAGGGCATTTGACCACTGCTTACTCCTTAAAGAGAAGATTACAGACTCTCTTGGCTATGTGAGAGGAGTTGAGGTGAAAAGTCCTTTGCATGTACAAATGAGGGGATATTTATATCCAAGGGTGAAACTGAACCTTACGGTTGTTCGACTATCCTCATGACAATTTGACTTCCATGACTTTTCAACTTTACATGACACTTTGTACAAAAAGTGGGTCTCTTGGACTTCCACATTACATTACATTGATTGAAAACATAGCCCATAGTAGAGGTGTGGGTGACATGACTCGACATGATAGTGTTGGTACATTCGTGCTGCTGCTGGAGTGCGTGTCAAGCTACAGTGTTGTTGGGTGATGGATGTCTTCACGATTTATCACAACTTTACCTCCGCATGGAAAAGTGCGTAGAATCTTCGATGGCCTTTGGTTCACTTGATGAAGCTTTGGCATGTTTTTCCTTGCTTTCATAGTGGAAGGCTTGATAGGCTCATCTATTCGCGAAAGGTGCATGTTTTTCCGTTCGTCTGTCTGTGAGTACATCTTGCATGTTTGCTCATTAATTTGTCTGTGAACACATCTTTGCATGATCATCTGTTCACGAGAAGATCTCTTTGCATGCACGATTCATTCATCCATTGGTGAAACTATCCTTGTGCATGTGCTCCCTTCATTCATCCCATTCATCATCGCACAATGTTTGTTAGTGTACCTATACCTTCAATCACTCATGATGAGACAACATCAAATCTAAAACTTCCTATTCAATCATGAAACATGATCATTATGGATTCAGGTGACCAGCAGAGGCATCAAGATTGTGAAGTTGGATGATGGCTCTGGGCACTGCTGATGAAAATTGTGCAAGAGTCACTGAGTGATGGAGATGGGCAATCCAAGTCGACAGTAACTATCTATGAGGTCTGGCTTGGCTGGAAGGAAAAATTGCGCAAATTTTGGGAGGGATATTCTGGGTTGTAGGAAGGCAAGGTAGGAAGGATTTGCACAGTTTCCAAAATGAGTGGAAAGAAGGGGCTGGAAGGTTGAATTTATGCAATTTTCTAGAGGAACGAGCTAGGTTGCAAGGAGGGTCAACAGGCAGAGATTCACAGTTTTTGGGAGGAACTTCCCGGGAGCCGGGTAGTCAAAACTACGAAATTCCCAGAGGGAAATGGTAGTTGGATGTTGGGTCACTAGTAGACAAAACTACTCAATTCCCAGAGGGAACTGGAAATTGGCTGCTGGTCACTAGTAGCCAAAACTGTGCAATTCCTAGAGGGAACTGGCAGTTGGCTGTTGGGTCACTAGCAACAGAAACTGTGCAATTTGTGGGAGGAACTGGTAGTCTTCTAGTAGGAGCTACTTGTGAGGTGGACTACACTGAGGTTGTGAGGCTGGACTATTGATCATCTCTACAATTTTTGAGTTGAGTGGAGTGTTGGGAAACAAAAGGCATGCTCATAAAATCTGTGCAATTTCTTAGATGAGCAGCCAGTCAATTATCGAGATGACTAACTTGGAAACATGCGTAATTTTCTGAGGGAGACAACGATGGGCACTTGGTGTCTGTCCGACCTGTCTGTGCAATTTCATAAGTCAGTCGAGCGGGAAATTTCAGTAGCTTCTACACAATTTTGGAGAGGATTCAGTCCCAGGGTGACTGTCGGATCCATCTGTCTGGGTGGCTAACATGAGATCTGATTGAATTGCTTAAAATCAACACAGCTTGGAAAAACTTTCTTAGTGCTTTTGCACTACTCTATGTCACAGTCGATCGAGTCGATAGTGAGGTGATGGTCCAACTGGTAGAGGGGAGTCCAATCATCAGAACTTCAACAAAAAATGACTAAATGTGTGAGCAGTTGAAAAATGCATAGGAGGTCATGCAAGCACACAATCACATGACTTGACGATGAGACGAATCAAACCATCCTACACACATGTTCAACATGACTAACCGCTGGTGCAAGTGGCAAGCGTGACACTCATGATTGATCGTTGATTGATCATGATGGTGCTTGTGCAATAGTGAATGTGACTTGTATGTGAGTGAAATAGATGCTTTCATAGTGGACATAACAAGTACACACAAAGCGAAGACTTTGATCATAACCAAAACATGGTTTCAAGCATGACTTAGGCACCAACATGCAGAACTTGAATGAAATGCACAAGCAAGGTGGATGCAAAGTCTTACGCGGGCCCACGGAGTGAACCTGGGGTGTGTAGTCGTCAAGTGAAACTCTAAAGGCAGGCTTCAAAATTGGGTGCAGGCCAAAATTTTGGAAGGTGGTTATAGCTGCTACAACAGAACCTTGGTCACTCATCAAAATCTTTGGACATACAAATCTAGACAATATATACTCAAAAATAAACTTCAAAATAGTCTCTATGCTGCAGTCCCTTATTGGTTGTGATTTATCCCATCTTGTCAAGTAATTATTTGTTATAATTATGTACCTCACACCAATCCTCTTTCCAGGTGGGTTGATGAGTCCAAAAAAATTAACAGGCCACTTATCAAAGGCCTACAATGTAACATGTGGTAGCAATGTAATGTCATCTCTTCTTGGAGGTTTTCCTTCTCTTTGACACATATCACATGCTTTCCAATATTCCTTTGCATCTTTGTGTAGTGTAGGCCACCACAATCCTACTCTGAAAATATTTTGCACAATATATTTTCTTGCATAGTGTCCACCAGTTGTGCCATCATGAGATTTTGCTAGAATCATCTATCTTTCATGTTCAGGAACATATCTTCATAATATTTCATCTGGTCCCATCTTATATAAGTGTCATGCTCTTAGTGAAAAATTAGCTACCTTAACCACTAATTCATTCTTTGGTTGTGTAGTATACTCTGACGAGCCATCCTTGTGGTAAAAAATTGAATGATATCTACAAACGGTCATCTACAACTCTGATTGCAAATACCTACACCCCAGAGATATTATCCTATATGTTGGTTGGTTCTTCTCCTATTTCCAATCTTGATAGATGACTAGGTCTTGCATTCAATCTTCCCAATTTAACAATGATTTCAAAGACATATTCTTGGAATAACAATAACCATCTACAAATATTTTCTCCTAAGAGGGGCTTATTAATCAAATATTTCAGTGCATAATGATCTGTAATCATTTTAAAGCGTGATCCTAGAAAATGGTGTCTAAATTTCTACAAAGCATACACCATGGCTAGTCCTTCCCTTTCTATAGTGGTGTAATTATTTTATGCTTTAGATAACTTCCTACCTACAAAATCTATAGGATGATCAAATTCTCCTACACCAAGTTGTGTCAACACTACTCCGAAATCTATACAAGAGGCATCCACATGGACATAGAATTCCTTATTCCGATCAAGGAACACTAATATAGGCACAGTTACCATTCTTTCTTTCAAAATGTCAAGGCTCTTCTGACATTATTCATTCCACTAAAGAGTTACATCCTTATTTAAAACTTTCTCCACAGATGCAGTGATCTGCGCATACCCCTTGATGAATTTTTTGTAATACCCAGTATGTCCCATTGTAGTGTGAAGTTGTCTTATTGTCTTAGCTAAAGGTAAACTTAAAATGATAGCAATCTTAGCAAGGTCCACCACTAGTCCTTGCTTGCAAACAGTATGTCCCAACAATATGATGAAGGGTATACAAAATATGGACTTCTTTAAGATAAAATAGATATGATATTGTTTACATGTGTTGAGCATAAGTCTTAAACTTCCAATATGTTTGATTAGCAACCCGAATAATGTCCAATCATCAAAATATACCTATAAACATTTGCAAATGCATTACTTAAAATTTGCAACCATCACTCTAGAAAATATAGATGGGTCATTCTTTAATCCAAAAGGCATTATTGTGTATTGATATGATCGCCATTCTATAGAAAATGTGGTCTTATGTCAATATTCAAGTGCAATCCTAATCTGATGGTAACTTGCAAATCCATTTGTAAATGAGTAAGCTTCCTAGCTTCCTACATTGTCTAACACTTCATTTGTGAAAGTGGTAGGGAAGGGATTAGGTAAGTGTTCATCATTCAATTTCCTCATATCAACACAGATCCTATTGTGTACTTGAGTCTACTTCTCTTACACCACCATACGACTCACCCATTCTCATTCTTCCCTGGGTTCAATAATTCTTGCTGCTATCATCTTATCAAGATTTATCTTTACTTTCTCCTTATACTTCAGTTCAACATATAAGGTCTTTGTTTGATTGGATTTGCATCAGGCTTAAGGGGAATCTTCATGAATCCTACATCTCCTATTATATTTTTCATCTCTAAAAACTTAGTGGGAAATGGTTCTTGGTATTAATGAAGTAACTTCATAAATTTATTGACTGGTTCTTTATCCCAATAGTCTTCTATTGTTGCAAACTTAGGTTCCTTCTTTGATACTATATTCAATTTCCTGGTCTTTAGTGGCTTCGTTATATATGGTATTTCTAACTCAGGTCAATATACTTCGCGGTATCTGTCTAGTCAATTTAACGTCTTAAATTTATCTACATAAATTATCAATCCGGGTATCATAAACAGATGAAGTGTGGTGCACCATATGTGCTTAGTGAACCTTTTCTTACTTTGTTGTTTTATAGATTTTATTTTGTTTTAGGGTTTTGCTTTTGTTGGGTTCCTAAAGTGTTTAATGAAAATGGAAATCCTAATCAAAGTTTTCAAAAAGGTTTTCAAACTTGCAATGATGAAATCAATTACTAAGAGAAAATAAAATGTACCTAAATTCTAATTAAACCAAACAGTGAACTAGTGACTATGAAACCCAGTATCCTTGCTGCTGTATAAAAATAAAGCTGAACTTAAAGCAATTCAAAAAATGTAAGCAAGGTAAACTAAATCATATTACATCAACTCATATTCTGACCCCTCACCATTCAACTCACTCTGGCTATAGGAGGTAATCATTGAGTAATCTGATATCTAAATTGCATAAAATGAAACTAAGATCAAACTATGCATTCATACTTCAATCCCTCATCATTCGAATCACTCTGGATATAGGAGGTAACTGAAAATAACATGAGTAATCTAATCACTAACTTGCAGAAAAATAAACTAATATCAAACTATGCATTCATACTTCAATCTCTCACCATTCGACTCGCTCTGGCTATAGGAGGTAACTGAAAATGACATGAGTAGTCTAATATCTATCTTGCATAAAAGTAAATGAACAAAAAAAAATTGAAAGAAATAAACAGTGTTTGAATTAGAACTAAGAAAATGAATCAGCAGAAGGATAAGATAATTCCATCATGTCATTAGTCATTAAAAAGCTATGTGCATTACTAATCTACAATCAACCAATTGAACACACTTGCATGAATTAAAATTGCATGAATGAGAAATCTAATCTATCAAACTTGAAAGTAATCAAATGACATAATGAAATCAAAGCAAAATTTACAAAATGAAATCTACTCTACCTTACATTTCTAATATGCTCCATGACATCTACTTCACATCTCCTTCCATGTTGATAACATCAAAGCTTTATTCAAATTCTTCAAAATTACAAAGTACAACAAAGCTCTCCAAAGCTTTCAAAAGCCATCAAGGAAGAACTACAAACTCCAAGATAAAGAACTCCAAACTCTAAGCTTACAAGCTGAGACTAATAAGATAACAAAAGAAGGAGAGAGATCTCCTATTTATACAAAAATATGAGAAGCCATCTTATTAATGAGAGTCCATGAATCTCTCCCTCTACCTTTAGATTCCTAATCAAAATAGGAACTGATAAGACACATGTCTTCTTAGAGTTACAATACAATTAGGAGATGTGACACATATCCTCATGATCCCATGATTCTTTCTACTCAAATTCGAATTTGTCCTTAGAGTGGCACATAAGGGTCTTCTAGAAGCTTCCTTTCAACCTACACATGTCAACAATCTCAACCCATTTGTTAGGTAAAAGAATATGGACATTATTCCCTAATTTTTAACCACAAATTCACTTAAAAGGCTTAGAATTAATAAAGATTGGAAAAACATAAATTTGGCCCAATGATAATGAAAGTGGGATGAATGTGGTAACATAGTAGTGAAATGGAGGTGATATAATGGATATAATAGTGAAAGTATAATGGAAATGAATGACATTTTCAAGACTCAACATACCCCCCAACTGAAGCTATTGCATGTCCTCATGCAATATATATTACATTAACTCTTTTGATCCTTGAGCTTTGGCTTAACTTTGCATCATATCATTTGATAACTTCATATTTTTGCAAAGTGTTTTACTTGAATTGCAACATGGTTTGTTCTTGTGTTACAACCATTTTTTTTTGTTGCTGCCTTCTATTTTGATCTTTGAACTTTGCATAATGATATTTTGATTATTGTTGCAAAGTATATCTTTATTGGATTGTATGATGGTTGGTTCTTGTGTGTCAACCATGATTTTGTTTGTATCCAATTTATCCTTTACGCACTTTTTAAAAAGCCATTGTATGCTCATAATAGCAATGTAATAATTAATATATGTTGGAAGTATGTGGGCTCCTGAATATGATATGGATATGGCAAAATATGAAGATGAATGTATTCCCCCCCCCCCCAACTAATGGTATTGGCAATTTTATGAAATGAGAAAGAGAATTTTTTTTCCAACAATTATCATTTTAGCTTTTTATGGAATTCTATGGTCAAAAGTTAGAGAATGACATACCTTCACTTACCCTTTGGAATGGATGAGTTGTATGTGGTGGCTAAAAGATTCTGATCATATTCTCCTTCAAGTGGCTAAACAAGAGGAGTCATGGATAGAGAGATAAGATGACTTTTTATTGCTTCTACTAAAACTTGTTGAATCTGCTCCAAAATGCTGAAAATAATAGTCATGTCTTCAAAACTCGTTGGCACAATTCCTACTATGTGAAAAGATGTTCTGATGTCGAACATAGTAGGAAATTGTTGGCTTAGTGGCCATTAATGGATGCTACTAGTCAACATGAGCACTCTCACCATTGATGACAATGAGAGTCAAGATTCCCAAACACATCTTGCTAGGTACGAATGAATTTGCTGATGTCGAGTTACCTAGAAGATCTGATGAACAAGGGACATTAATGTATTCTCATTGTTTATCAACATGAGGACTTGCCATTAAGGCATGCAAGCCTAAAAGTGTTTTTACAAAGAACTTACACTCAAAGGACTATGGACTCAATAATTTGCATTGAAGCAGGGCTTATTTGCGAAATGAAAATGACAGGAAATGAAAGATGAAAATGGAATATGACAATGGAGAGTAGAAATGGAAATGGGAAATAAGCATGTGAATGAGCCTCTTGCTTTTATTTGTGGGTTATGAATGGACAAAAAGGGATGGAAAGTGTATGTGAATGTAAATGGAAAATATGGAGGAAAATGAGATGAATGGTTTATTATGAGATATGGATGTGATGGAGACAATAGTATCTGAAATTTTTTCAAGTGTTTGGATCTAATTTTTCATCAACATATTTCCTCTTTGTTGTTGATCATCCTTTTATGAAACAAATTGGTCTCTTAGAGAGACACCATTCTATTGTAGTCATTTGTCCTTCCTCCTGGAACCTGCAAAAAACTGATACTTCTTCTACAATAGAATGTAAAATTATCAAAGGAGAGAGGTGATCAATCTCTCTAATTATGATATTTACACACAAAATTAAGAATTTGTATTAATGAAACAAGTCTTCAAAGGAAAAAAAATCAAAAGAATTTATACTTGCTTTGGAATTGGTGCCCCAAGTTGAGTATTGCTTATTTTCAGCAATTGATTTCATTATTTTCCATTTCAAACTCTAATGATGGATTTCTCATTGCGTAGATCTTGTTGAGATATTTCCAATGGTACTTAAATCATCAAAATCTGATTTTGTATGAGAAAGTTAGGCTGATTTGAACAATGAGGTTTTTTTTCAGTCTGTAGAGTTGGACTTCAGCTGCAGAGTGTGCACAGTTTCTGTAGCTAAAACTCTTGAATACGAAGTTAGAAATTCATCTTTCATCACCAGTCCAAAATTAATCAATACCTTCAGAAAAGTGAGAAAATAACTTATTCATTTCATTGATTCAAATTTTTTGTTTTTTGACATGCAGCGACTTAGTGTAGCGACTCAGTGTGGCGACTTAGTGATAACACACAATTTGAATTCCTTTTGACCGAGGTCTTCTCATCAAATTGGATCAAATGAATAGGACACCATCCATGTATTGACATTCCCCCAGCTACCCGTGTGTCTTGTTTTGCTTAATGGCACCTGCAACCTAGAGTTTAACAAAACAACTACGAAAATTTGAATCAGCTGTGGAAAGTGGCTTGTTTCCGCAGCTGATGAAAACGAAGTGTAGAAAATACTGTGAAATGGAGTGGCTATGTGCGTGGAAAAGAAAAAAAAATGTGGAGGATGTAACTCAATTTAACTCAAGTTTCTTCCCTCAACAACCATCCCATCCTTCCTTCTGTTCTTTAAAAATCATCTGAATTAGCAGAGATGGTCAGGGTTTATGAAGGAGACCAGCAACTGTAAGTGGATATTAAAGAATAGGTACAAGGAATGAAGCGCAGCAGAGAACAAAATGGGGTGAAGGCTTATGTGAGCACGGTGGAAATGAAGCCGTAGTCAAATTAACCACAATCCATAATCACAAATGGAGTGTGAGAATATTTCCAAACTTGAGTTAAACGTGGAGGAAAGAAGATTCATGCATTCCACCCAAGTACAACACATGGAAAGTTGAATGAAGTAATTACTCCAGCTATGCCAAGAGGATTCCAAACCTCCATCATCATATGATTGAGCCGTTCTGAAGGTATGATGGAGCCATTCAGTTGTCGACTTAAGCCAACCACATAATCACACATGTCAATAGATTCTTGAACCTCTCTTATCCCCTCTGTGAGGATTTTTCCCATGTCTAATGATACAAGTCTACCAAGCAGATCCAATTTTGATCTCAAAACATCCACAATCTGCCTTACAATTTCACCTCCCTTTGGAGCAAGAGTTTGCATCCATAATTTACGAGCTTCAGCATAGGCTCTCAAGCTATATTTGTACTCTTCAATAGAAGCTTCAACTACCATTGCTATTGGCTGGTTATTAGAAGGATTTACTGATGTCACAGTATTGCCACTTCCTTTCCATATTCCATTGCCGAAACATCCCAGGTTGTGGGAATGTAAGCTAAGCCCCTTCAAAACTGATATTCATTTCTTACAAAGTCCACTCCCATGGTCCCAAGCTTAAACTTCAATGGATTAGACCAAGGTCTACAGATTCTGCCCGTACACAGAAATAAGACTAAGACCTAGTTGAACACTTGAGATTTTCTAACTTGAATGCCCTTCTCAAAGTTCATCTTTGAGGCACGAGTATGCAGTGGTCTGAACAACGTATGAGTCTCCCAATTTAACTTGCTTATATGCATCAGTCAACTACTCAATAATGTGTTGATATATCCGTCGGGTTTATAAGAGTCGTACCCAACCAGATCACATAATGGAGAGTCGTTTTGAATTGGAATTGTTATTTAACAAGGGTTAATGAATTGCAAACGGGTGGCATAAGGGTAGAAGACATGGTGGCAAAGGGTGGAAGACATGGTAGAAGTAGAATAGGTGTCAGCACAAAACCAAATTAGAATTCCCCTTTCTCAGGCAGGCCGAATTAAATCATTGTCTGCTCATTTAATTGAAAATTCCGTTTTTTACACGTGGCAAGCAAAACTAGGCTCCAAAGAACCAAGGATTTCGCCCAAACCGCCACAAATTTCTTCAAACGGTTTTTGGGTTATCTAACTGACCTAGCTGGTGAAAAAACCCATGTTTTATTTTCTTCATATTCACCTCTGTTTGGGCAAATACAACGTTTTAAATTTGACGTTTTTCAGTGTTTTGCGTTTGTCTGAGTTTTACTGTTTTGCATTCGGCCTGCAAATTTTTTGAATTAGTGGTTGGATGATACGACTTTGTGCATTCTCATACATGTCAAGCTATCCACCACAATTTTCACCTTTTCATAGCAATGAAAAGAAGAAGAAGAACGAATCCTCAAAAGAGTCCAAGTACTTGCTTGTTAAGCCTTTGTTGTTTCCCTCATGGAAAAAAAAATATCATTTGCCCATCCATCTATTCACCCAACTAAACCCCCATAAGTAGTAGCCAGCCAGCCGGGCTTCCTACCACTGGTCATCAACATCCATCCATACACACTTTGTCCTACTATTCCCACGTCATGAGAGTCTGGTCTTCTCCTGATTTTGTTTAATGTTGGATAATAGCTCAAACAAAAACAACCCCTTTTACAGCAATTTGTGAGCCCCGCAAACCCAAAATAACGGTGCTTTTAATAGGGTGTTCCAGTGGCTAATCTCTCATCATCATGGCCCAATTTATTCCCCCTAACAAAAAGCTTAATGTGATTCTATTTTTCTTTCGTCATGGGAGTGGCCATGAGCAGGGTTCAGTGTCATCTTTTTCAGTGTGAATTATTTAATTCTACAGCCCAGCCTCTGTGTGCTGCTCGTCGCTTTAGATTTTTCTAAAATGTCCTTGCTTCAATCCAAATTTTTTTAATGTAGCCGTGAAGAGTTTTTCCTTCTCTGTCCTCTCTAGAACCAGATCGATTTTTTCATTCAACTACTAGTTCAAGTGAAATCAAAGTCAGTCAGGTTTGACTTACATGTGTTAAGCATCAGACTCACGTGCAGCTCTTTCTAGCCGGCTCGGCTCGAGAGATCAAGGTCTGGAGATTTTGATGCTTAACTGCAGGGATTGCTTTATTGTATGAAACGTAATTTTTTTTTAATTGATTTATTTTGTTAATAAAATTACATATGTTATGTTTCAAAAATTAAAAATAAACATATATATTTTATCAAACAAAATAATAAAATTTATTATATTCTTTTTAATGTTTTTTTTAGTTGTTTTGTTAATAAAGTTATATGTTATATTTTCAAAAATTAAAAATATACATATACATTTCATTAAACAAAACAATGGTGTTTTTTTTTTAACAAATGTTCTTGCAGGTTTGTTTCAGGGCCAAGGCTTGGACAGGGATGCATATTTCTTGTTGAGGCCACAGTGAAAGCTAGGATTCAAGATAGCCATAAGAAGAATTAATGATTTTGAATTTCAGACAACAACGCCTTCAAAGAAAACATGCTAAAAACAAGACTTTGACTGAGGTCTTAAGCTGGTTTTTTATTGATCTGAGTTGGGTGAGTAGGATAGGATCCACGTCGGGATAATTCAGGAGATGCCCATGTGGTCGGTTTCTTCATTGGACGCCTGTAACCTGCTAAACCTTGAAATCAACTGCGGAATTCTCAACTAGCTGCGAGATCAGGCTACATTCCGCAGCTAAGTTGCAAAACCTTATTTGAACAGAATACAGTGTTTTGAGGACCACTACAAGCCATAACCAGTCAATTTTGGACAATTTGAACCTATCAAAGCAGTTGAGTTTCATTTTTTTTTTTTAATTGAATCAATTGAAA
>APFE030018607.1:2026-55608 GCA_000404065.3 Pinus taeda
GACCATACTGAAAGCTCAATGCAGAGGGTGCGATGCATATCACCTTCCCAATGTACAGGGTGTGATGCATACTGATTTTCTCCTCTGTAGGGTGTGATGGTTGGGAGTGGACAAATGGCAGGGACAAAAAGCGAGGTAGAAGATCATGGAATCTTCCAGAAGCTTCCCCTCTGACACTTGCCACTCCATCTTCGACCAGGGATGAGTAAGAGATCATCATTCTCCAAGTGGAAGCAGGAACTATTAAAGAGAAGACACTAATCAAGATCCCAAAAGATGAATCACCTCTTTGTAATCATCTATATATGGATCCCTCATCACAGAGATCCAGAGGCTGGAATTTTGTATCTTACAGAGAAGTGTTGTTGCTATTCTGGTGTACATTCACAGTGTTGGGTGATCTAGCTTTGCTTGAGGTGAAGAAGGGATTCTTAGCTAGAGGATGATGCTGGGTCAGAGCACATGGTTATAATCTTCTTGCTACTTTTCATCTGAATAAAGCTATTCTTGTTTCCTTCCATATTCTTGTGTACTTGTTTATATATGCATGTATATGGTTAATGCACATCTGATCCTGCATTATTTATGAATTTAGATCCTTGTTTCTTGCATAGTAGTATGTTGCTGTGATTCCATAGGTCCTTTTGAAGCTGCACAGATAAAGAAGAAGTGGCAAAACTCTATCAAGAAGGAGAGGAAATCGAGCGCAAGATTCAGGTTGGCCCTCTTGGTTCTCCTCTCATCTATTTTCATAAAAGGAATCAATAATAGACTTTGATTGTTTGTTTCTAAGATATCCACCCATCTTAGTGGGAATAGCAGCATCCGAGTGGACACTATTCCCAGATAACACCAAGGCAAAATTTTGACTCATAGCTTCTTCATTGCTGCCAAATATGACATCATCAACATACACAACAAGTATTAGAAATTTGTCATTTTCAATTTTTATATAAATATTGCTATCTGTCAATCCTTTCGAAAAACCTTGTTGATGAAGGTATTTGTCCAGACGATAGTACCAAGCCCTTGGAGCCTGTTTAAGACCATAGAGAGCCTTCTTAAAAGTCTGCATACAAGTTTTGGATCATTTCCAAGAATGAATCCATCTGGTTGCTCAATGTATACTTCTTCTTCTAAGTCTCCATTCAGAAAGGTAGATTTCACATCCATTTGAAATACTTTGAATTTCTGAAAGCTAGAGAGAGCAAGGAACATTCTAATGGCCTCAAGACTAGCAACGGGAGCAAAAGTTTCTTCAAAGTGTCTTCCTTCTTGTCGAGCATACCCTTTACAAAAAATTCTGGCCTTATTTCTAACAACTTCCCCATTTTCATTCAACTTGTTTTTGAATATCCATTTTGTCCCTATGACATTCTTATCTTTTTTTCTAGGAACCAATTCCCAAGTGTTGTTCTTTTGAATCTGCTCAAGTTCATCATCCATTGCCTTGACCCAGCATTCATATTTGCATGCCTCTTTTACATTTTGTGGCTCAGTGGAGGAGAGTAATGCTAAATAGCTTGAAGCTTCTGCTATTGCTCTTCTTGTTTGTATACCAGCCTCTTTCTGCCCCAAAATCTGAGATTCTGGATTATTCTTCTGAACGTACCTGGATGGAGTCTTTTCTTCTATCCTTATCTGTTCTTCTGGTGCCTCATTGGTCTCTTCTTCTTCATCATGAATCTGATTTGATGTAGATGGATAGTCCTCTTCATCTTCGAAATCTTCAGATCTTACCTGCCGAGGAGTGTTTTCACCTTCATCAACCACTACATCAATACTTTCAACAATTTTTCCAAGCCTTTTATTGTAACACTTGTATGCTTTGCTGTGGGGATAATAACCGAGAAGAATGCCTTCATCTACTCTGGGTTCAAACTTGCCAAGATTTTCATCAGTATTTTTGATGTAGAATTTACTCCCAAAAATTTTGAAATATTTTACCGAAGGAGTCTCACCATACCAGAGCTCATGAGGGTTTTGAGTGTTGTTCACTCGGAAATTTGTTTTGTTGAGAATAACAACTGCAACAATGCGACTTCACCCCAGAAAGTTGCAGGAGTTCCAGACTCATCAAGCATAGCACGAGCCATTTGTTGAACCGTTCTGTTCATCCTTTCCAGTACTCCATTTTGCTGAGGAGTCTTGGCTATAGAGAATTCTCTTCTTATTCCATGTTCTTCACAAAAATCGAAAAATTCATTTGAGGTAAACTCCCCACCTCTATCAGATCTAAGGCATTTAATTTTGTGATCTGATTCGTTTTCAATCAAAGCTTTGAAGGATTTGAATTTTTCAAAGGCTTCATCTTTGTGCTTCATAAGTCCTATCCAAACCATCCTTGAATAGTCGTTAATGAATAATATAAAGTATTCTTCTCCCCAAGGTTACCTTTTCCTAGACAGACCACATACATCAGTATGGAAAAGATCAAGTGGCCTGCTAGCTGATCCTTCCTTCTCAGGGAAGTTAGTTCTGGTTTGCTTACCAAACTGACATGACTTGCATATTGTATTGTCTGGAATTCCGATGTCTGGAAGACCATGAACTGCCTAGTATTTGCATGCTTTCCTTATTTGTGAGAAGCTTAGGTGCCCCAATCTCCGGTGCCATAGCCAGTGTTCATCATTCTTGCTTAGATATCATTGATGCTATCCTTCTTTGAATATATATAAATTATTTGGAGTTCTTATGCCTTTGATCACTGTTTCTCCTGTATCAAGATCACGGACACTACATCCATTTGATCGAAATATTACCTCAGTTCCTTGATCGCACATCTGACTGACACTCAATAGATTATGTTTTAAGCCATCAACATACATCACATTTCCAGCTTTGACCTTTTCTTTCAACTGAACAGAACCTTTACCTTTTATGAGCGTAGGGGTGTCATTTCCAAATGAGACCTTCTTCTCTTTCTCTAAGGCACTATATGGCTGAATTTTTTCCTTATCACCCGTCATATGTTTCAAACATCCGCTGTCGATGTACCATTGATTTTCTTGCCCTTCCACATATAAGGCTATACCACATGTTTCTGGTTGTGGTTCTTTCATTCTCCATGTTTTGTCACTTGAGGTTTGTTCCTTCTGAGTTGTCTGCCAAAACTTGCTCCTGCATTTAGAATCTTCATGACCGAAGTTGTTGCAAATAGAACATTCTATTTCATTTTCAAGAGCAGAAAAGTTATTGTAGGTTCTTTTCATGATCCCAGTCATACTTCTTTGTTTTTGAGCTTCTCTAGTCATGATTGTCTTATAGGCAACACATTGAGCTGCTTTGTGACCAAAGTTATGACACGAGAAGCATTGGCCATTGAAGAAACTCCTGCGATTATCAATCTACCAACCAAACAATTGTAGTTTCTATTATCATCCATTCTTGAGGCAATGAGAAGGTTTTACCAGTGGCTGGTTGCAACTTCTGTTCATCCTGAAGGTGGATTGCCACCGATTTACCTAGTGATCTCCATTGGGCCTTTTCTCACTCCTCCTTGCTGCATCAAGATAACTTTTGGAGGTGGATGGTTTCTATGCTTGAGATGTTTCTTCATTATATCCCAGACCTGTCTTGATTAGAGGAGAACGCTGCACATTGATAATCTCATATAGAGTTTCAGATCATTTAACAGGTCTAAGATTAATAGCTTTTTTTTTCTCAATCTCTTTTCTAAGTCCCACAATTTCACATTCTAACTTTTCATGATGTTTTTCCCTTTCAACCAGTTGAAATTGCAAAGTATCAATAATCATATTTTTCTCTTCTAAACAAATTTTGAGTTTAGAAATCTCTTCATAAATACCTTCTTCATCTATAGCATCCATAAAATCATCATCTTCAAAAGGCATTAAAAGTCTATAATTATTGCCTCGTTCATCTTCATCACTATTTGAGAGTCCATCACTGTCTTCATGATTGTAGTAGCTTTTCTTACTTACATTCTGTTTCTTGTTCCATCTAACAGGTTCCTTACCTTTGTCAAGCTTATATTTATGAGGACACTTGGCAGCATAGTGACTGACTCTTCCACAAGCAAAGCATTTGAACGGTAACTTCCCTCTGAATCTTCCAGCACCTCGTTGAAGGTTCTTGACAAAATTTGATTCTTCCTCTTCTTCTGACATATGTCCTGACTCATAGTAATCTCCTTTACCTGAAGGCTTGAATGTAGCTTCTCTCCTGTCTGATGGTCCTCCTTTCCTCATTTCATAAGCGGTTAGAATTTCGTGTAGCTGCGACATGGTACTTTTCTGAAGATTCTCCTTTTCTTCTATTGCAGAAACTTTTCATTAAAACTTAGAGGACAAAGATCTTAGAACCTTTTAAACCACAATAGCCTCTTTTATTTCTTCACCCAAGTTTTTCATACAATTAACAATCTCATCTATACGTAGGAAATAGTTAGCCACACTTTTGTCACTATACATTATGAGATTTTCATACTGAATTATGAGGGTTTGAAGTTTTGCTCGTTTTATCTGTTCATCTCCTTCATAGCTCAGAACGATCTTGTCCCATATTTATTTTGCGGTTTTATACTGCATCACCTTGACGAATTCAGATTGCGATAGAAATCCTAATACAGTATTGATAGCCTTTGCATTTGTTTCAAACTGCTTCTTTTCAGCCGAATCTGTAGGAGTTGCTGAAGGAAAAGTGTACCCTGTATCTATGATATCCCAGACTTCTGTACCAAGAGATTGAAGATAGGCTGTGACTCTTACCTTCCAATAGACGAATTTGGTCCCATAAAAAATTGGTGGCCTGATCGATGCTTCTCTCTCGTACTTGCTCATGATGATAGATCTTCCTTCAAGCGATCAAGCTTCTTCTGAAGGACCTGCTCTGATACCAATTGTTGGAAATAATACTGAGAGGGGTGGGGGGTGAATCAATATTATCTGGTCAATTATTTTCTTTTCAAACCTAGAACATATATGATACTTAAGTTAGAGAAAACCATGTATATACGCAACTACAGATAAGGAAACGCGCGTATACCATGCAGACTTATAATTTAATATATTCTACAAATGTTGAACATTAATATATACATCAGAATCATATAAACAGTAACCAGGAACATTAAAATAGAGTATAAGACAATCATACACAAGAACACAAGATATAAGGTGGAAACCCAATGTGGGTGAAAACCACCTGCTGCAATACGTCTCTATCTTTTCAATTAGAAAATTATTTTTACAATGATTCTGTACAGGTGTAGTCCTTTACTAGTACGTAGGCTACAACCCGCAGAGAGCTACAACCCTCTCTTTTCTTCCAGGGACCACGTTTCATAAATTTTTAGACTGGATCCAATCATAAAACAATCTCTTTTTCACCAATTAGTACTAAATCAAATAAACACTTCTCCGACTGCTGTACCCAGAACACAGTAATAGTAATCACACACCAATTATGAACCCAGAACACTGTAGCTAAACAGCAGAAGCAACTAAAACAAAATTCAAGAGACGTACGCTACTTCACTATTCAAAAACCTACGTGCATACTCTTCTGCGTTGAGACCAACCTGCGTATACGCTTCTTTCACTTGCAGAAACTGCATGTATACACTTTGCGTCGAGACCGACCAACGTATCTTCTTTCACTTGTAGAAACTGTGTGTATATGTGCCTTAGCTTCACTGAACCTGCGTATAGATCTATAAAGGATAATTCACTCTTTCAATCATTCAGACATTAGTTAACCCAGATTATCAGATTTATAGATCAAGCATGTGCCACATATCATAGATCAAAATCATACAGATATACCACTATTCAAGCTTTAAGATTTTGACCCATCAAGAGAACTTATCCTTCCTTTTTGCGCTCAGGTTCCTCCTTCATTCAGATCCAGATCTACACCATAACCCAATCACTAGTATTCCAGATCTAGCACTTTATCAGATATTCAATAATTCAGATGGTCACTTGCCAAATGATCTCCTCCCTCTTTTATAGCCTTAGGCCTTTCACAATACCACGGTCCAAAAACCATAACAATTCAATACCATGGACCCTATACTTGGGATCAACACTTATGATGAGATACCATGGCCCAAAACCATAGGTTCAAATACCAAGGACTAAATACCAGGGACCAAAAATAAGTTCTCCCACATGTACGCACTTTTCCTTGCATGAAAGTGCGTGTATACGCATACGCATCTTGGGAATGTCCAACCCGTGTGTATACACGACTTCGTCAAAGTGAACCTGTGTATATATCTTTTTCTTCTTTCTGATTTCCTGAACTGTGATGTCACCAGAGTGAGTTTCCATCAAGGAAAACACCTGTGCCATAGCGCCAAACTTGTGCCATAATGCCAACAGGGGTTTCCAAGAAAAATTTCGTATATAGAAGGAAAATTACCCCAAAATTTTCCAAGAATGGAATGAATGAAATGTTGGAGGAAGAAGGATGATATGGAAGAAAGAAAGAGGGAATTACCACACAAACAAGTTCTTGGAAAGAACACAAGGATATTATCAAATAAAGGGAAGCATCTCTCATAAATTCATTTTTTTAAACAACTTAGCAGCCGAACTTGGAAATCCTCCCATGCACGACAACCAAATTAATTTTCAAGTTTCCAACATTCATTAGCACAATCACTATGGAGTAAATAGAGTGTCAAGATTCAATGTAATGGTATCCTGGGAGAAACTCGGAAAGTTAGAATTGTAAGTTAATAGTGGTAATCCACTCACACATACCAAAAAATAATATTTTTGGGTTTCCACATGCATCAAAACTTAACAAATTTTTGGGTTACCATGCACCCTAATTCAACACAGTAAAAATTGTGAGTGTTAGTGTCAATAATGTAACACCCCTTTTGAAAGTTTGGCTCGAAGGTGCAAGATTTAGATCCCTAGTGTTATAGACATATTTGAGCACATCAACCCCAAACTTATATGTCAATGTATTAGGGCTCATCAACCACTAAAAGAGTTGTTTCATACCCTAAAGGAACATAGTCATTTGAATACATCATTCCCCAAAAGTTTCATCTGAGAAACCATCCATAAATTGCCTAAATTGAACCATACTGGTTGCTTCATTGGAAAAATACAATGCACACTGAGTGGTACACTGCTAGGGTGTGATGCATATTGTTTAGGCCTTCTATAGGGTGTGATGGGCGAGGATGGACCAATTTCTAGGACAATTTGTTAGTTGGTTGCTCATGGAATCTTCTAGAAAGTTCTCCTGTGCCACTTGCCTCTCTGGATTCACCCAAGGATGAACAAGGGAACTAGGAAACCATATCCAATCCCTTCTCTTGTGGAACCAATTGTGACAAGTGGAATGACACTAATCAAACCCCATGGATGACTCACACCCTTACAAAAATCTATAAATTGATCTCCCATCCAAGAGATCAAGAGGCTGGAATGTTGTGAATTGCAAGTAGGTGCTGATAGTTTGTAATTGAGGAGAGAGCATTGTATTCTTGTTGGTGTGATATTGCTCTTTCATGAGGTGAAGAAGGATTGAGGCTGGGAGGATGGCGCTAGATTAGAAAACTGTGTTGTAATTCTCCTTTCTATTAATTAATCTCTTCAAGTTTTCTCCCATATGATTGTGTAATTGTGAATGCTATCATTTGTTCATTATATATATGATTCTGTAATGTTTATGTTGTAATAGATCATGATGCTTTGATGTTTCCTTGTTGCTATACTTGTGCAGGTACTCTCCAAGTGTGTTAAGTATGGGGAGGAGTTGCAGGATCTACCAAAGGAGAGAGAGATCAAGAAAGGGATTAAGCAGAACTTCCAGGTTGGTTCTACTATCTTTCTCTTATCTACTACACATAGGAAAAAGAATTGAATTGCTTTAAACTATTGTCTCTAGGGTAGCTACCAAACCTAGAGGGTTAGTCATTTGAAAAGACACTAATTTTCCAAGAAACACTTAGTTCAACACAATTCAAAGGAGAAAGGTGTTGTTGTCAACAGGTGCACATTCCACTCCACAACACCACAAGCACACCACAACATGCATTGGTGGGTGAACATAGACATAGACCCATAGAACCACAAACTCAACATCATGAGTGTGTCACACCTTAGGAGCTTCAAGCATCGACACTGGAACCTGCACACCAGTTGGATCAGACTTTGGGAGAACATGGCCATATGGCGGGTCAGGCATACACAGATGATAATATTGACGGAGCAATGTGAAGGGAGCCACATGTTGTCATCTCCGACCCTCCACATGCCTCTAAAACTTTCAAATGCCGAGACTTGAGCCTTACTAAAAGGCACCACATGGCCCTCCACATAAGCTTCCCATGCACCACCACACCCCACCACATCCACACTACCCCATTGTCTAATTTTCTACCATGTTACTTGTTCTGTCCATTGAGTCATCAACCCATGTGACCATCCCTACATATCACTGTCGTCAGCCTCACGTAACCCAATCTCCCCCCATACCCATCCTGTCATGGGACCTACTCCAATGCCATATGGCCCTCCATGTGCATCATCGATCCACATGTGCCCAATCATCAGTCCAGTTAGCATATCATACCTAGTCATCCCTTTATGTGGTTGGCCACACATCTTGTTTATGCTAGCACTACATCATCCAAATTTCCCACCAAATCAAGTCCTCATGTGTCTCGCCTCTCACTAGTATAAAAGGCACCCTAAGGGCCAAAATTTTCCATTTTCCACTATGACTATCTAGCTTGATCTCTCTCCACTTGTAGCAGTAGTTTTCCAAATTTGGCAAAGTTTAAGTCCAAATCTTGCAATCAAAGCTAGTGAAGTGTTTCCTACTACATATTCCACATATTGAAGTACCACTCTCCAAGAATTTACAAGATTTTTTGTTAATTTTAGACCCTAGTGGCACATTTTCAAAGAAGCTCGTGCTCTCTTGAAAGAATCATCTATTTGAAGAGAAAAAACCCTTCAATTTATGAAATTAGCATTGTTAAGAGGTTATTATACTGAAATAACCCCTGTTTTTGTGAAATTTGAATCCATTGTAGCTCAGAAACTGTAAGCTCAAGTCACATGCACTCGTTTTATTTTCTACGTCACATAGTTTTAAAAGGTCTCTCTCATCAACCTATTATCGTCACATTGTGCCACGTAGTTCTCCTTTACTTATCTCCTTTGATTCTCGAAATATCCCTTCTATCTTTTTCCTCATTCCTAAATTCACTAATTAATCTAGCATAATACCCCATCACAATGGCCTCCTCATCCACCAAAATTTCTACTAACACTTAGACAAAAGGGAAGAACAAAGAAACAAGTTGTTACAATGTTGATATCAACACACATGACTCGCTCATGGTAACATTTGACTTGAGAAATCCATTCATGTTTTAGCTTGACGAGTGGACTCCTTAATGGTGTTAGAGATCATTAAAGAGTCATAGCTTCCATTTCCAAATCAATTACAGGGTTATAAATTGCCAAGATATAAATCCTATAGGCGAGGGAATAGATTAAGAGAATGGAAACTAAGTTGGAGCTTCTAAGGAAATAGAACTCTAAAAAACTTTCTATCAAGGTTGTTGAAAAATGTAACTAGTATTGGTATTCATAATTATACTTGAGTCATGATATAATGTATTTTTCAAAACAAAGAAAATTTATTGTAAAATAAAAATTATTTAAGCATGGGGTTCATGCTTTGTTTATTTTATTTCTAGGTCAAAAGCACCCATTGTGTGCTCTAGGGTTTATTTGTTGAGTTAAAATTCAAATTCGTGATGTAATAGACCCTTATTGGGCTTCATAAGTTAAGAAAGAATTATTATTTTGTCATTTAAGCCCCTCCTCGATCAAGTCGTTCTCAAGAACCTCATTTACATCAAGTCAAATTGCACTTCATCAAGTCAACGCTATTAAGGAAGCTACATCAGCTATCTATATATTTATCTACTATCTATATATATCTATATATATATATATTAATATATATATATATAATATAATATATATATATATATATATTATATATATATATAATAATATATTATATATATATTATATATATATAATAGATATATTAATATATATATATATAAAGCAATGAAATTTGACTATCCATGTATGGGAACTCAATCTTTAAAATCGTTATAAATATCTTGATATGAAGTTTCTAATGAAAGGATAAGTATAAGGAGCTTATTTCATTTGAAATATGAATAATATTTATAGTGAATAAAGGAGAGACTCTTATGAAGAAAAAGAAATCAAGTTTTTACTTGTTATTATGTCACACATGTAAAGATATGGCTATTGTAGGATGAAACTACTGTAGGCCAAGAATCTCTGAAATATAAGGATAGATGATACGTCAATCATGAAGGCTTTGACTTTGATTTATTTTAAAATTGACAAAAGTTTGAAGAGGCTAACTTGATGCATTGGATGAGGTCATTTTCTTGGTCTAAAGTTATTGGTTGTCTCATTTGATTTGGTTCTAAAAGGGAGAAAATAAGATTTTATGGGTTTTCCCCTAGGAGAGGGGTTTTTTCCTCACTAAGTGCTTACATCTTGTGTTCTCGTGCTGTATTTTTTATATTCATAGTTATGGAAATTGTCTTGATGATGAATATATAATAAAAAAGAAGAAGAAGCAATAAATAATCACAAGAAATTGTCGAGTGAAAGAGAAATCAAATTAATAAGAAACCCTAATAAGTTTCCATAAGGATTTATCAACATGGTATCAGAGTTAAGGTCGATGAAACAATGCAGCTAGAAGATCATTGTTGGTTGGAAACACTAGAGTTTGAAAGATACAATTGAATGTTTAGGCATCTAGAAGGAATACAGGACTTATATAACATTTTTTGCGCATGATTATAAAACTTTACCTCTGCAACTAGGCTATAAGTTTGAGAGATTTGGGTCATATACCTAAATTGGAAAACCATAATTGTACAAGTAGCTAAGAAACAATATTCGAAATCCAAATAGCTAGGCTATAAGCTTAGTCAAGGAAAAGGTCATTAAAAGAAAAGGAAAAGTGTTGTGTTGTATATGAAGTGAAGATTTAACTCAAGTTCCAAAGGCACTATATTATTCTAGAAGTAATCGAATCACAAGATTAGAATATCCTACACAAATTTCAAGCAAAGTAACTACTTATCAAAAGAACCAAGATAAATATATTTAGAAGCACTGAACGACTAATATAAAAGTCGAGACCCTGTGGAAAAATATGAGAAGCTATGAAACTATATATATAATTTTCGAGCCACAACAGTGACATGAAGGTCGACCTCCAATGATAACAATGTTTGATCTATTTTGAGAAAACTAATTCGGTGAATCTCATCAATCCTATAGTTTGTGGAATTTTGAAAGGAATCTACATTTCTTGTGAAATAATTATCTATCCGTATTGAAGAAAGTGAAAGAAGTTTCTGTCATTGAGAAAAACATATCTCAAAAGAAAGCGGTCTACAATAGTGAAGAAATACAATTTCAATTGTCTTGCTCTAGTATATGGAAAAATCCTTGAAGATTTCATCAAAATTCAAGTATTATTGTTATTAATATTTATGATTTTTTTCATCTAACAATATTTCTTCAATTTTAAAGAAAGAGCAATAAGAAACATCAAAAACAAAGGTATGTAATCTTGAGGTAGGCATAACATGTTTTAGAAAATAGAATAAAATGTTTAGTTACTTAGATTGACAAGTTCACATTCTGTTAAATGTTGTTAGTATCCAAGATTGTATACCCTAGATAGTATCTATATGATAACTTCATTCATTTGTTACCTATTAGAAACTCTATCTCATAATGCCTAAGGTTTGTAAGTAGTAAAAGTTACATGATAATCCTTTGCAAAACAAAATTGAATGATGTTTAGTTTTTGACATATTTCTCTTCATAGATAGTAAGGGTTTGTACTTAAATCCCTTGGAATGCATTCTCCAAAAGGAGTAATGGAAACCCCATATAACCATCACATTATTGTAATTTTATATTTTGGTTGTGTTTTTCAATATTGCACGTAGACAATTTGATCTTAGGAATGGAAACTCGGATCCTTAGGCACTTTAGTAAAAGTGGACTCATGTGGCAATGGACCATGAATATGCTCAAAGGGAGCCCTTCAATAAGTAAACACTACAAGGTTTGTAAAAGCAAAATCTCACAGTATGTTTAAAGACAATGTAATTTATAGTTATTCTTCCTCACATAAAAGGTACAATCATTTTTAAATTATCTTTAGATTAATAACTCTTTTATGTCTATGGTTTTCTATAGAATCATTAGATTCTATATTCTTAGGGTGATTAATCTCTAGATTAAATAAACCCTTGTCACACATTCTATCTTTTGTTTAATTTGGTAAGACCCTAGCCTTTGATACTTAGGGTATGTTGACATTAATGATGAAACCCTAATATAAATATTGTTTTTTGATAAAGTCTAGAATATATAATGAAATCCTAATATCTTGATGTCTATTAATATGAAACCCTGGCTTTTAGAGTTTTTTGTTGATTTTTAGGTTATATGATGAAACCCTAGATTATTATGGTTTGTTAAATTAGGGTTTATGAGAAAACCCTTTTAATAGTCAATATAAAATCTTAGGAATGAAACTCTATGTGTGTATGCTTATGTATGATTGAAACCCTAGCTTGGTAACAATTGTTGAATATATAATATTAAAGTTTTGGTATTTGTATCTAGGGTTTATGAAAAAAAATCCTAGTAGATATTGATATAAGTTTTTATAATGAAACCCTAGATGTAGTAATGATTTCACTATGTTTGAATTAATTGTTAATATATAAGGTTTTAGTCTTGATGAAGAAATCTAGGGGTTTTGACAAAAAACCTAGAAAAATTGAATGTGATGTTCTAAGGCATGAAAGGTGTAACCCTTGCTGATTGTAAACTTAAGTAGATTTAGGTTTTGATATCTAGAGTCTAATTTATTATTCCTTCCTTATGAAGTTGACTTCATGCTCTATTTTTTTTCTTGGTTGTACTTGTTGTTGAATCTTTGTGGATACATAGTCTTCAAGGTATTGAATATGCTTACCTACCTCACACTTGTTGATAACTTAACAATGATGATTAAGCATGAATGAAATATGGAGTTGTGAGAATCTTGAAGTATACATTACGAATGACCTTATTTCCAAGTGAGGATATAAGGAATAATGTTCTAAAAAGTTGAAGTTCTCTCATGATATGATAGAGCATGTGTGGTTGAGTTATTGATAGATTTATCTCCATGTAAGAAGAAGATTTGATAAAGAAGGTATATATATCCCTAGTTCATACAGAGGACATGCTAGGACAAGCTATAATGAAGACTATGAATAAAGAATGAAGATCAGAGATAAGCTAAAGCACTACAAATGGTTATTCGTAATTAATGAAGTTGAAATCAAGATTGGATGTTTTTGAAGAAGTGTTGATCCTATTCTTGGTGTTGCTAGAGAAGTTGAAGAAGAAAGGTTTTGTAAAAATAAATTTAGATATTGTGATAACCTAAGTAGCATTAGAATAGTTAAAGACCCCGAAATTTTTGTTAGCATACAAGAACATATACAATGGAAGTTTGAATAATTGTTGGGGTCATTTTAGGTCCCTATAATACTAGTGTATTCCCTCATTGTTATTAGTGCATCCCCTTATTGTTATTTTTGTGCCCCATAGATGCCCACTATTGTTATTGTTGTGCCCTTACATTATTATTGTTATGTTGGCCTGATTATATTGGCAACCCCTTTGACTCCTAAATATAGAAAGGCGGTTTTTTCATTGGAATCATCCAAGAATTTTTCATTTTTGTAATGTAAAGGAGTTTTTCTCTTCCAAGAGGCTTATTTAAAGTCGTTGATCTAAATTTTCTTCTATTTTTTGAGGTAGATGCATAACATTTGGTATCGGAGCTTTAGATTATAGGGTTTTGCTACTTCAAACAGGTCATCATGGAATTTTCGCTATAACATTTTTCTATGAAGCTTAAAAAGCTAAAAAAGAAATCCATTTGAGATGACATCTTGAAAACCTTTGTGTCCAAATTTTAGATTGTTTCTCACAAAAGTTTCAAAGATATTAATCGAGGAAGTTAGGGTTTTTTCAGTCTCTAGAGTTCCATCCCAAACATGTGACCTTGCGAAAATTGTCATAACTTTTTCTCTGAGCATCAGATTCAAATTTCGTCAAAAGATATAGAAATAGGATGGAATTTAGTTGTTTGGGTATCATTTTCAAGGCTGAAGGTCTAAACAGTGACATGTGGCACTTCGTACAAGTTCACTCTACGGAACTAGTGTATAATGATGTCATTGTGGAAGATTGGGCATAACTCTTTCTGGGAAACTCCAACCTTGATCATACTTGTGGAGTTGGAAAGAGGACTCATAATTCTATGACAGGAAGACATTTCAGACCTTGATATCAGAAATTCCAGAGATACATCAAATTCAAAATTGAGCTCCTACAAAGAAAAACAAAAAAAATAAAAGGTGTGTAGTCTTTTTAAAAATTTTCATAAGTTTTGTTTGAAAAATTAGTTTTAAGTGATTCAAAGGGAATAGTGAAGCATAATTATAATTAATTGATGCCCCAAAGAAATAAAATGGAAACACATAGTAAGAAAACCAAAATATATTCTATGACTCATGAAGAAGAGGAAGAAATGCAACATGATATATCAATTTTATGAGACCAAGTGCAACAAATTTCACTCTCACAAAAAGTAACATAAGCTAAGATGCATGGTTTGAAGAATGACATGGAAGCTAATATGGATGGTTTGAATAATGGAATGGAAGCTAAGATTTATGATTTGAAGAATGGCATTAATGAATCAAAAGGAAACATTGAGGATTTGAAGAAAGAGATGGAAGGTTTAAAGGGAGGTTTGGGAAAGTTCTTATATGAAATGCTTCCTAACGGGAAAAAGGTAGTAAAGGAAATTCATGATGAGAAAAAAATAAATATTAATCATGATTTCATAGACTCTAATATTGGATAAAAGACCCACCATATTCCAAATATCGATATGAGGAAGTTTGATGGAAAGGATCCTGTAACATGGATACTACATATGGAGCAATGTTTTTATCTCCATAATGTGAAAAACACACAAAAGGTACACATTGCAACTTTATATTTACAACCCAAGCAGTTTATATGTATCTATGGATTTTCTCTCTTAAACAAATTGTCACTTGGTCAATTTTTACAGAGGAAATGATAGCACATTATGTGGATATAAAGAGAAACACCTTCTTTAGCCAATTGATAAATCTCAAACAAAAGGGTTCAATAGTGGAGCACATTGAGGACTTACAAAAGTTGAATATAAGGGTAAATGATATTCCAGAGGAGGATAAGATTGATATATTCGTAGGGAATCTAAAGAATAACATCCAAAATGAGGTTCGCCTTTGAGAACCTGATTCATTAGAAAAGACATTCAGGTTAGCAAGAAAATTTGAAAGCAAAATTATGGCAGCAACGAAGCCTACCACTCACAACTATAAAGATGGAAGTGTGGCTTCTCCTAGCCTTTCAAAACCTACAAGGTTGGCACCACAACAATTGGAATAAAAAAGGAGAAAAAGGGCTTTGTTACAGTTGTGATAGAAAGTACACTAAAGGTCATAAGTGTGTTGAGAAGAATTTATTTTACATGGATTGTGAAGAGGAGGAAGAAAAGGAACAAGAAACATCAAAAGAAGAAGATATACACCAGGAACCAACCCCAAAGAAAGAAGAAATGAATCCAACCATATCTTGTAATGCATTGGTAGGAATCACCACTCCTCAAACTCTCAAGATAGAAGGACATATCAAGAAGAAAAAGGAAATATTGTTGATTGATTCGGGTAGTACCCATAATTTTATTCATTGTAAGATAGCCAAGGAATTAAATTTCTTCCTATAGCCAGCACCAGAGTGTCAAGTGATGGTTCCAAATGGAGGAACCATAAATTTCTCGGGAAAGTGCCATAATATCAAGTTATCCATGGGAGAATATGTATTCAATAGTCTAATTCTTTCCTTTCCAATGGATGGTGCTGGTGTTGTACTAGCATTCCAATGGTTACAATCTTTGGGTACGATAGCTTTTAATTTTCAAGAATTTTTGGGAAGGAAAGGAATTTGAATTAATGGGTATCGTAGGCAAATCAAGAAAGATAATCAACTCTAATAGCGTAAAAAAGCTTCTAAAGTTCAAAGAAAAGCGAAGTGTAATTGCACAATTAAGTTCACTTGAGGCTCAAACATCGAAATCATATATTTATCTAGAGCTCCAAAAAGCCTTGGACAATCATTCCAAGGTATTTGAGACTCCCAAAATCCTCCCACCTATTCGTGATCATGATAATGTTATTCATTTGATTCTAGGAAGTATTCCTCAAAAAATCAAGTCTTAAAGATATCCCTATGCCCAAAAGAGTGAAATTGAACATATGGTTCCAGAAATACTAAAGGGTGGTATAATTCAACCTAGTCAAAGTTTTTTCTCTTCTCCAGTGGTATTGGTGCACAATAAGGATGGATCATGGCACATGTGTCTGGATTATAGGGAGCTCAACAAGCTCACTATTAAAGATAAATTTCCCATTCCTGTCATTGATGAATTATTGGATGAATTACATGGATAAATTTACTTCACCAAGTCGGATCTTCATTCAGGATATCATCAAATAAGAATGAAGATTGAATACATTTTGAAAACAACATTTAGAGCTCATGTGGGTCATTATGAATTTTTCGTCATGCCTTTTGGCCTTGCCAATGCACCTTCTACATTTTAAGGTTTGATGAATTCCATTTTCAAACCCCTCCTTAGAAAATTTGTGTTAGTATTGTTTGATGATATACTAATCTGCAGCAACTCTCGGAAGTATCATGTTCAACATGTTGACAGGGTGCTCAAGCTATTGGAGGAGAAACAATTATATACAAAAACCTCCAAATGTTTCTTTGGATTACAGGAGGTGAAATATTTGGGTCATATTGTATCCAATAAGATTGTTAAGGTATACCCTAACAAAATTAAAGCCATTAAGGAATGGAAAATACCCACATACATAAATCATATGCGAGGATTTATCAGGTTGAAAGGGTGTTATCGCAAGTTTGTTAAGAAAGATGCATTTTCTTGGACTATAGAAGAAAGTAATGCCTTTGAGCATCTTAAAGAGGCAATGCACCAAGCATTGATCTTAGCTATGCTAGACTTCACAAAAACTTTTATTGTGCAATGTGATGCCTCATGAAATGGAATTTGTATTGTTTTCGTACAAGAAGGAAGACCCATTGCTTTTGAAAGCTATCCAATCAAAGGAAACTCTTTACAAAAAGCTATTTATGTGAAGGAAATGTTGGCAATACTACATGCACTTAAGAAATGGCAACCTTACCTAATGGGAAGGCACTTCAAGGTAAAAATATATCATGATAGTTTTAAATACTTTTTAGAACAAATATTATCTTCAAAAGAGAAGAAAAAATGGGTCACAAAGATGTTGGGTTATTACCTTGAAATTATCTACAAAAAAGGGAAGTAAAATGTTGTTGTAGATGCACTCTCAAGAAAGGATGGGGATGTGGAAGCATTGCTTTGTGCCATTTCTATTATCCAACCAGATTGGATAACCAAAGCAAGGAATGAATGGAAGAATCAGGAATAAGTGAGGGCACTCATTCAAAAGTTTCATCAAGATCCTAGTACATCTGAGGAATTCAGCTGGAATAATGATTCATTATGGTACAAAGATCATTTTTACCTTTGTAAAAATTCCCAACTTAAACAAAATATTCTTTTGGAATTGCACACCTCTCCATTAGGAGGGAACTCGGGATTTTTAAAAACTTACCATAGGGTTAAGAAGGATTTTTTTTAGATGGCCTTAAATCTGATATTCAAAATTTTGTGGCAGAATGTTTGGTTTGCCAACAAAATAAAGTTGAGACAATTAAGACCTCGGGTTTGTTACAGCCTTTATCGAGTCCAAGTCAACGTTGGGAGGAGGTTTTAATGGATTTTATCACAGGTTTACCCAAGTCTGAAGGAAAGAGTGTCATCATGGAGGTAGTTGATAGACTTACCATGTATGCACACTTTTGTGTATTATCTCATCAATTTAAATCTAGTACAGTTTCTACTGCATTTATGGAAACATTTCAAAAGATACATGGAAACCCAAAGATTATTGTAAGCGACAGAGATCCTATTTTCACAGGAATTTTTTGGACATAATTATTTTCTTATCTGGGTACTCAATTAGTTCATAGCTCATCTTATCATCCTCAATCAGATGGGAAAACTGAGATAGTGAATAAATGTTTGGAAGGATATCATCATTGCTTTGTATCGGATAAACAGACACACTAGGTCAAGTGGTTAATTCTAGCTGAATGGTGGTAGAACACATCCATATTACAGAAACAATGACCCCATTTATGGCACTTTATGGATATCTTCCACCGTCCATCACAACATATTTACGAGAAAATTCTAAGTTTCAAGCAGTGGAATATCACATCGAGCATTAAAAACAAGTTCTCCAACTCTAAAAAGGATAACCTCACTTTGGTGTAGAATAGAATGAAAAAACAAGTTGATCAACATTACAACGAAAGAATTTTTGGTGTAGGCGATTAGGTATTTTTACATCTATAACCATACAAACCAATGTCCCTCAAGCAAGCTATGAAGGATAATAAATTATCACCAAAGTATTATGGTCCTTACAAGGTGTTGTAAAATATTGGATTATGGCATACAGATTGGAGCTTCCTACATCTTCTCGAGTGCACCTAGTTTTCCATGTTTCATGCTTAAAGAAGGTTATAGGTGACAAGCTCCCAGTTTAAACAATATTGCCAAAGCTTGATGAGGAAGGAAAAACCATATTGGAACCTGAAGTAGTCATGGAAACAAGAACTCAATAGCTATGAAATCGATCAATTTCAGAGTATCTGATCAAGTGGAAGAACTTACCTGCGGAAGATTCCACATGGGAGGATGAGAATGTTATATTGAAGCATCCAGAACTACTCAAGCATTGAGGACAACACTTTTTTTGAAGGAGAGGGGCATGTGAGGTCCCTATAATACTAGTGTATTCCCTCATTGTTATTAGTGTAGCCCCCTTATTTTTATTTTTGTTCCCCATAGAAGCCCACTATTGTTATTGTTGTTCCCTTACATTATTTTTTTTTTGTCGACTCTAATTATATTGTGACCCCTTAGACTCCTATATGTAGAAAGGAGGTTTTTTCATTGGAATCATCCAAGAATTGTTCATTTGTGTAAGTGAAAGGAGGTTTCCCCCTCGAAGAGGCTAATTTTGAATTCATTGATCTATCTTTTTGTCTGTTATGTGAGAGATTGTGATAACCTAATTAGCATTAGAATAGTTGAAGACCCTGAAATTTTTGTTAGCATATAAGAGAATATACAGTGGAAGTTTGAATAATGGTTAGGGTTGTGAAGCTGCAGTACATTCCAATAGATGAACACGTAGCAGATGTGTTGATGAAATCTCTTCCCACAAGAAATTGTTTTTAAGAGTGTGCCCAGATTGGTGGATCTCTTCTTGAAAATTTGGCATATTGATAAATGTCTCTAATTTGGTTGAGATGGAGAGATGAAGTACCATAAAATTTCTTGTACATTGGTATTTGGGAGGAAATCGTGGCTTTGTTATTTGTTTATGTCTAGATCACAAAGGGAGGCTATCAATTGGAGCTCTAGTTTCATGTTGATACCTAAATCCCTATAATGGTTGGTGTCAAGGCATGGAGGCCTAGATGGTATCATGTTATATATTAGGGTTATAACCTAATGATACCTATACTCGAAAATTCCTAAATGACACCTTAGTCCTTATTGGGAGGATACCTTGGCACTGATGGTATCCAAAGCATTGTGTATGTTGTTCTATTCTTCTTGGAACATTTCAAATTGAGGTCAACCTAGTACCGGTTGAAAAATTACAAATATCTCCCTAGTTAAGAGGGATTATTAAAATATGTAACTAGTATTGGTCTTCATAATTTTACCTGAGTCATGATATAATGTATTTGTCAAAATAAAAATAAAAAAGTATTGTAAAATATTTTTTTTTAAGCATGGGTTTCATGCTTTGTTTATTTTATTTCTAGGTCAAAAACACCCATTATGTGCTCTAGGGTTTATGTCTTGAGTAAAAGTAAAATTCATGATGTAATAGATCCTTATTAGGCTTCGTAAGTTAAGAAAGAATTATTATTTTTTCATGTAAACCCTTCCTCCATCAAGTCGGCCTTAGGCACCTCATGTACATCAAGTCGACCTTCCCTTCATCAAGTCGGCCTGTCCTTCATCAACTATAGATATAGGAGCAGTTCAAATCAACTATCAAAGTATGGGAATTCAATCTGAAACTCATTAGAATATCTCGATATAAATTTTCTAATGGAAAGGAGAAATATAAGGAGCATATTTCATTTGGAATATTATGAATATTTATAGTGAAGAAAGGAGAGACTCTTCTGAATCAAAAGACAACAATATTTTATATGTTATTATGCCAAACATGCAAATATAGGGCTATTTTAGGACAAAACTAGTACAGACCGAGAATATTTGAAATATAAGGAAGGGAAAGACCTCAATTATTAAGACTTTGACTTTGATTTTTTCTGATGTTGTAACACCCTCCTTGCATACTTACCCAAGTTCACTGGTCCACTTGGGTAAATATGTGATGAAGAGTTACTATGGGGTGACTCAACCTTGTAAGTAATGTTAAGGAAGTGGAATTGACAGACTAAAACCTTGTTGACCTTCCTTAGGAGCTGTAGGACCCCTGGGAGCCAAGCAACCACTCCAAGTGCCCAAACCCTGAGCTAATTTGTTTTTTCATAGACCTGGACTCCCAGTCACCTGCATAACAAGGCATGCTAGTGACTGTAAGCTTCCAGTTTTATGGATGACCCTTCTTCCCATTGAATGTAATCTAAATTACCAGTTTTGTGCATGTGACCCTCATATCTGGGCCACTTTTTTAGGGCTACAATCTAGACCTCTACCCAGAACTTCATTGAACTTTCCAAAATGATGAATCACAAAAGGAAATATCCATTAATGCAAATAATGATCAACTAATTAACCTAAGCATGCCGAACCATGACAGACATTTCGTCAAACATATTGAAAACATGCAATCTATAGTTCAAGAATAAATATCTGAATATAGGAGTTTGAAACCTATTTGAGATTCACCAAGAAGGTCTAATAACCTCTCATAATAGCTACAATAACATTTTTTAGTCCATGCATTCATCAACCATTCATATATTCATCGAACATGTCAAGAGCCATGGAAAATATACATCACATACCCAACTAATAACCGGTAAATAACCAACATATAAACCATGGAAACGCAACCATAATATCACATTAATAATCAATACATATGCTCATAGATCAAAACAGAAAATATCTCTTATTAATATATGAAAATTCCAACCAAGCTAGGGACTTCCACATACCACCTGACCATAGATTGGGCTAAACCAAGTCTCTCTTTCATCCAATCACCCTCATGCCATATTCGAAGCAGGAATGTGGGATTTCATGGAATAAACCAACCAAAAGAAAACCAAGGCTTCCAGAAGTCAAACCACCTCAACCCTCAACTAGTGATTCCACCTCATGGTAAGGAATCACTAACAATCACCATATTGGTCTCTACCTAAGCTATCCAGTGCTTCAGAACATTTTTTCCAACCTGAATCAAAGACTAGTAACTCAACCCACAATCGTCGCAAGGCTTCAGAGAGTTTGTCTAACCAAGGCTTTAGGACTAGTAACTCAACCCATGAAGGGCTCCAAAGCATTTGTCCAACCAAGAATTCCATGGCTAGTAACTTAACCCGAGGCTATTCTAAGGGCTTCGAGAGTGCTTTTCCAACCAAGGGTCTAGGAAATACTAACTCAACCCACAAACATAAGGAAGATGTATACCAATTAAAAAAAAAATGGAAAAACCAACAACACCATGGATATCCAGGAAATGGAAAGGATAGGAAAAACCACTTTCAATTCAGGAAATCATCCTTGCTAATGACAGATCATAATAAAATAACCACATGCATATACCATGCATGCCAAGACTAGTAAGGAAATCATACATGCAACTCGATACCTTCAAAGCAGTCCTACTGTAGTTGTTGATCCTATTATTCCCTTGTACTTTCCCACTTTCATTTTCCTTCTTTTTCGAAATCCAATGAAAACTAGAGCACTCCAAGAATGCTCCAAGATTTCTCTAAGTGTGCAAAAGAATGAGAGAGAGAGAGAATAGAGAGAGAGAGATCCAAGATAAAACTAACAGAGGTATAAATAGAAAAATCCATGAAATAATCCTCAGAAGCCTTTTTATCATTAAGGCCTCTATTTTCCTAATTTTCTTCTATTTTCCTTTAATTTCCTCCTCATGCAATTTTGTGACCTTTCACCTTCCTTTACTCCTATTTTCCATTTTATTTTCATAAATAAATGCCAATTAATTCCTCTTTTCCTTTTCCAATGCCTTTTCTCATTTACATATCCATTATAAACCAAAATGAACACCCACTAGGATGTTTTTACCACCATTCATCTTGGAATACGTGTCCCATCACCTTAGTATTATATTTTTTTACATGGAAATCAACCAAGGGATGTTAAATATGTTGAGGAAAGTTTGAAGAGGTTGATTTAACAGATTGGAGGAGATCACTTTCTTGGTCTAAAGTTCTTGGTTGTCTCATTTTATTTGGTTCTAAAAGGAAGAAATGAAGAATTTATGGCTTTCCCCTAGGAGAGGGGCTTTTCCCTAGCTAAGTGCCTACATCTTGTGTTTTACTATTGTCTTTGTGATCTTCATAGCTTTTTTAATTGTTTTGATGATGAATATATAATAACAAATAATGAGAAGTAATAAATAATCACAAGAAATTATCAAGTGAGAGAAATCAAATTAATAACAAACCCTAATAAGCTTCCCTAAGGATTTATGAACAAAGGAAATCAGGAAGGTAATATGGAGATGAATAATAAAGACATCAGATAAACATTGGAATCACTTCAAATTCATCCAAGAAGTGATTGAGACTATTAAGAGATCACACAAAGGAATAGAATCCATTGAAAGCACTATTGGAGATTCTCTTTCCAAGGTTGAATTAATCAAATACTTCTTTAACTAAGTGCCTAAAGAGAAGTGTTAAAAGTGAATATTAACCGATCAAAATGGGTAGTGAGGGAAAACCAGATAATAAGAAAGTGTGAATTAGTGATAATGGCCAAAGAAGAGATCGAAGCACTAACTGAGGAAATAGCAGGTCTTAAAAGAAAATGTGATATGCTCTACCAGAAGAACTTTCCAACCTTATTGGACAATGATGGGAACTTATGCCCCAAAAATTCCTTCATGAATGTTGAAAATGAAGCATGAAAATCCTAATTTAATTTTGTCCTTGAATTAAATTAGAAATTAAATTGTAATTACACATCTCATTACAACTTGTAATAATTGACTAAGTTAATTTGACTTAGTTGGCTCAGTTAATTCAAGTTGAGAGTCTAACTTGAGTCATGTAGAGTCTCTCTTAATTTTTAGGATCCTTGGTGGAGTTTATTTTGAGTTGTACCTATTTAATTCAGTTAAATTGAGTTAAACTAGTTCCAACTGATGGAGGAATTAATGGTAGATCTAGTAGTAGGGTGTAACATGTAGTAGGGGGATGTAACTAGCACCAATCAACTACTAAACTAAATATTCCCTCATAGTTAAATCATGCATGTCAGATCAAAGGAAGACCTAGTTGAGATTGGAGTTTAGGGATAATGTAACATCAATTGTATAATCATTTGAATTGTACATATGGTGGATGCAATTATAGGAAGGCATATGATTATTGTGCAATTCACATTTGTCAAATTTCACAATTAAATATGGCATAATTCCCTTGGAAATTGCACAAGGAAATAAGAGCTTGGAAGGCAACATAATTGGCTAAGTATTGGCTTCAACTTGTCTGGGAAGTAGTGAGATAGATAGAGATATTGCAGAGGTTGCTCGGGCTTTAGCAAAGTACTGTAATATTCTCATATTTTCTTATTAATGCAATATACATATAGCATGGGTTTTTAGCTGTGGATTTCCCCATAAAATTATTGTGTTATGTGTGATTGAATTCTCTCTCTTTTATGCTTCATGATTTCATCGATGGTTTATTGTTTCCTTCGATGAGTAGAGTAGATTCAAGTCAATTGTTTTAGCATATTACAATATGTAGATTGAATCTACAAGGAATTTCTACATGGTATCAAAGTTGAAATCACTATAGAATGGGAGAATACGAGTTTATATTTTGCAGGAGAAATCAAATTTGCAGTATCATACTTCAAAGCCAATAGGATGTCATTCTATAGATTGAGACTCAAATATGCCCTTCAGGGTAGTTCAAACTATATTTCTTGGATGGACTGGATGGAGGCAATTTTGGAAGACAGTGGGTATAATGAATTATAGCAAAGATATTCCTAAGCCTGTTGATGCTCAAGATCTAACAAACTAGAGAAAATGTGTGGCAAAGGCGAGAAGGATTATCCTATAAGGAGCTCGAGATCATATTGTCTCGAACCTCCATGGTAAGGAAACTTCATTTGGAATGTGCAATGCCTTGAAAAACATGTTTCAAAACAGCAGTGACCATAGGAAGTTGGAACTTAAGGATAAGCTCAGAAAGATCAAGATGGAGAAGGGCGACTCAATACCGAAGTACTTGACCAAGTTCACCCAATGGCGGGATGAGCTTGGAAGTGTTTGCATTATAGTTGTTGAAGATGATATGGTGAGCCTAGAACTTATAGGCCTTCCCAAGAGCTGGCACAACTGCCAGGATTTAGTTAATGGGAGGGAGAAGATACTAGAGTGGGAGCAATTGTGGTCCGAGAAAATATTCAACAGAACAACAGAGATAGATTCTCATCCAAGAAAGATGATGAGGATAATTGTTCCTTAGCTGGAAAGGTGAAGAAAGGGAATGGGAATTCATCCCATTCCAAATAAGATTCTAGTCAAGGCTACAAGAAGAAGGACAAGTTGAAAATTAAATGTTTTCACTGTCATGAGCTAGGACACTATACCATAAAGTGTTCATGCAAGAAGGCCCATAAGAATTCCTTAAGAGGAGTGGCAAGTGAAGCTCTTTCTTCACAATTTGAGTTTGATTTCACCCTCATCACTTGTATGGTGACATCAGTGATGGGTAGTGTGTGGTACCTAGATAGTGGAGCCTCATTCCATATGACCATCAATAAAGAGTTCTTTAGTGACTTGGAGGAGAAGGACCTCCAGATGCACATCGAGATGGGAGATGATGGGAGGTATAGCACGACCAACATTGGTATTGTTACCTTTCAGAGGGAGTTTGGTTCTCCTCTCACATTAAAATATGTCATGTATGTTTTGGGTTTGAAGAAGAATTTGGTTTCAGATGCCATGTTGGAGGATCATGGCTATGATGTGATATTTAGAAAGGGAAAGGCTTTCCTTCATCACATAGCCTTAGGACAGGTCAAGAGGATCAGGTTTCAAGTGAAGAACCTCTATAAATTGGATGTATAAGAATGTGTTTCTTTGAGCACAAAATCAGAGAAGGTGCAGAGCTGAGATATCGATGAGTTGTGGCATAGAATATTGGATCACTTGCACCATGGATCTTTGAAGATCATGCAACAAATTTCTAGAGGATTTCCCAGGGATGGACTAGAGAAGAGAGACACAAGCAAAGGGTGTACATTGGGGAAGTACACCAAAATTATAAAGACAGTCGAGCGTAAGTGATCCTTGATAGAGTTCATTTAGATGTCTGTGGAATATTCTCGATGGAATCCATGGCCAAGCATGGGTATTATGTAATATTTGTTGATGATTTTTCTTATAAGTGTTGGATTTTCATCATGTAGAAGAAAGATTAGACATTTGCTAACTTTTGTGAATTTAAAGCACTTGTTGAGAAAGATACTAGCAGGAAAATTAAAGCTCTGAGAAGCAATAATGGTGGATAATATGTGTCGAATGAATTCAAGAAATTATGTGCATCAAAAAGCATTCGACGGGATTTAATAGCACCTTATACCCCACAATAGAATGGGGTGGTAGAAAGGAAGAACATAAGTATGGTGGGAGCTTCAAGGGGGATGTTACATGATCAGGGCCTACTGTTGCAATTGTGGGTTGAAGCATGCAACATAACTATTTATTTGTAGAATTGAAGCCCTCATCAAATTCTCAGGATGAGTACACGAGAAGAATATTTTTCAAGTAAGATGTTAGATCTGGCACACTTCCAGATCTTTGGTTCATCAATCTATTATTATGCTACTAAGGATGCACGGAAAAATCTAGAGGCAATAGCTAAGTTGGGAATATTTGTGGGGTACATTGATACACCTCACAACTATTGGGTGTACCTGCTATCCAACATGATGACAGTTGTTCATAGAGATGTGAAGTTCAATGAAGAGAAGGTCATGTGATGTTCCCCTGAGAGGGAGCTTCAGTTAAATGTAGATGAGGAACTTTTAGCTCCAAACAAGGAACCTCAGGATGATGTGGAGAAGCCACATGTCGAGTAGTAGAGAGTGAAAGCACCCACTAATCTACAGACTTCCAAGGATGAAAGGAAGCACACTAGAGATGCTGACAGAGTGATACATGATGCTAGAGAGAATGTGGGAGCACCCACATCACAACATAGGCATAGGAAATCACCAAATCGGTACATTGGATACATCGCTCTGATGAGCGATAGTATGGAGGTTGAGCCATCCTCATTCAAGGAGGCATTGCAACAACCAGTATGGGATGATGCCATGGTTGAGGAGTATGACTCCATTATCAAAAACAGTGTTTGGGAAGTGGTCCCAAGACTAGTAGATAAGTCAGTGGTGAGTTCTTGATGGATTTACAAGGTAAAGCAAGTAATAGATGGCAGTGTGCAGAAACACAAGGCTAGATTTGTGGCCAAAGGATTCTCTCAGGTGGAGGGACTTGATTATGAGGATACCTTTGCTCTAGTAGTGAGGTACTCTTCAATCATATATGTTTTAGCACTGTCAGTATAGATGGGATGGAAGGTACATCAGATGGATGTGAATACAACATTCTTGAATAGTATGATTGAGGAAGATGTGTATATTGAGATGTAGCCGAAATGATTTTAGACCTTCAATAGAGATTCACATGTGTGCAGACTCAAGCGAGCATTGTATGGACTAAAACAAGCACCTTGTGTTTGGTACACCAAGATTAACAGTTATTTCACTGAGTTTGGATTCACAAAAAGTGAAGAAGATGTGAACCTTTACCATATTGTGGTTAAAGGTAAATTGTTAATTATAGTATTATATGTCGATGATTTGATTCGAACAAGTGATGACAAGATGATAAAATCTTACAAAGAGGACCTTGTAAGAGAATTTGAGATGAAGGACATGGGGCTCATGCATTACTTTCTTGGTATGGAAGTATGGCAAGGAGATGGGGAATTGTTTGTCTCTTAGGGAAAGTATGCCAACAAGATACTAAAGAAGTTTGACATGGAGAGAAGAAAACCCATGGAGAATCCTTTATTAGGTAGTTGGAGGAAGGAAGATGCTACTTCAGGTGAAATAGTGGAGGTTACTATTTATAGACAGCTTGTGGGTTCACTTATGTATTTGGTGAGCAAGTGACTCGAAATTTGTTTTATAGTTAACCATCATAGTTAAGCCATGGCTAAGCCAACCAAGATTTATTGGAAGGCAGTTAAACATGTGTTGATATACCTCAGAGGCACCAGCCAGTTTGGTCTTTGGTACAGACAGATAGAGGGAGTGAAGCTTCAAGGCTTCACAGATGTAGATTGGGTAGGGGGTCCATCCAAAAGGAAGAGCACATTAGGGGGAAACTTCATTATTGTGTGAGCAACAGTTTCTTGGTACAACAAGAAGAATAGATCAATTTCACTCATTTCAGTAGAAGCAAAGTACATGGATGCTAGTCAAGCAGCTTGTGATTCGATATGGATGAGGAAGATCCTTGTTGGGTTATTTGGTTAGTAGATGGATCGTACAATGGTTTACTATGACAATTAGAGTTCAGTTAAATCTCTAAGAATCCATTTTTTCATGATTGGTTCAAGCGTATCGACATCTACTATCACCATCTATGAGATTCTGTGCAGAGGAGAATCATGTTGATGGAGTGCATTCCTATGAGGAGAAGAATGCAGATATTTTGACAAAGGAATTATCAAGATGAAAATTCGAGTTTCATAGAGGCAGGATCAAGGTACAATATAATCCCTTTCTTGTGAGAGGGAGTGTTGAAAATGCAATAAGAACATCCTAATTTAATATTGTCCTTTAATTAAATTAGGAATTAAATTGTAATTCCAGATCCCATGATAACTTATAATAGTTAATGAAGTTAATTTGACTTAGTTGGCTCAATTAATTCAATTTGAGAGTCTAAATTGAGTCATGTAGAGTGTCTCCTACTTCTTAGGAGCCTTAGTTGATTTTATTTTGAGTTGTAATTATTTAATTCAGTTTAACTAAGTTAAATTCAGTTAAACTAGTTCCAACTGATGGAGGAATTAGTGGGAGATCTAGTAGTGGGGTGTAACCAACACTGATCAACCATTAAACTGAATATTCACTCATAATTAACTCATGCGTGTCAAATCAAAGAAAGACCAAATTGATTTTGGAGTTTAGGGGTAGTGTACTATTAGTTGTATAATCATCTGAATTGTATAGGCAATGCATGCAACCAGAGGAAGGCCTATGAGGATTATGCAATTCATATTTGTGGAATTTTTCAATTAAATATGGGATAATTCCCTAAGAAAGTGCACAAGGAAATAGGAGCTTTGCAGAGAGTAGAATTGGATAAGTATTGGCTTCAGCTTGTCTAGGAAGCAGTGAGATAGATAAATATAGTGCAGAGGTTGCTCAGGCTTGAGAAAATCATTGTAATCTTCTCATATTTTTTTTAAATGGAATATATAGATAGCAGAGGATTTTAGCTTTGGCTTTCCATGAAAAATTATTGTGTTATGTGTGATTGAATTATTTCTCTTTTATGCTTCATGATTTCAACGATCATTTATTGTTTCCACTAATGAGTATAGTAGATTCAAGTCAATTGTTTTAGCATATTTCAATCTGCAGTTTGAATCGACAAGGAATTTCTATAATGAAAATCCTAGTTACAATTAAAGAACATCACAATGGTTTAATAGAAGAGCACAATGCTCTCCAAGGAAGGGAGACTTTGAAATTATTCAATGACCATTATGAAGTTATGTTCATGCTCAAGAATATTTTCAAGGGGTGAGGCAGAATTGACTATTGAGGACATTACCAGTTTGGAAGGGGCTATCATAGAGGCTTGGTCATGTGATATTCCATGTGATAGAGAGTGGAGGACTCTTAAGAACTTGTATGAATTGGCTACTCAATATGACCTTACACTAATGTCACGACGAACATCAACAAAAGCATGCTCTAGCTCAGGGCCTCCACCACAACAATAGGCATGACTTCAGCAATTAGCACTGGCGTCAACACTACCATCGGCACTAACCATAGTGTCATTGGAAGCCCATCCAAACTAGCATCCATCTCATGCATCACACCAGAAGGAAAGTGATAGAAGTACTGCCACAACCAAATCTAAAGAGACCTACCCTAGAGTTGGTGGATATTTCATGAATATTCTAGGAAAAGTTAGTTATATTAAAGATGAAAATTCCATAAACAATATTGGTGGTTTTTCAAATGCCACTAGTGGTTTAGGGTAAGGTTATAGTATTTGAGTACCTATATATAGGTCAGATTTTGTATTTTCAAGGGAGAAATATACTAGTTGAAGGGAAACTCTGTCAAACTTTCTCCAGTATATGTTGGGAGACTTGATGCTATTATGTGTAATATCCCTTTTCAGGAATATCCCTCAAACACAAGCAAACTCCAACCAGAGATGGACTGGGAGGGTGTTTACCATATATGCCGCCTCTAAAAAGAGGAGGAGATCTAGAGGCTACCTGACCTTTTCCAGACTCTGTCTAAGAGTATAGGAGAAAAACACACAAGCGGTATAGTAGCTGGGAAGCTCAAAGAGATAAAAATAATAGTAGTGAAACATACAATAATGTATACATGGAATATAAGCAGATACTCAAGAAATGCAGAGAGAAATGCTAAGCCATTTTATTATACTGAGTAATGGAAATAGTATAATAGGTGATAAGAAAGATAGCACCTCAACTTGCACAAGGCAAGTGAAGAAATACACTCAGAATGGTAAGGAAATGGCCTCTCTCTGAATTGCGTCCAAGCTACCAGAGAAATGTTGTGCTGCTGCCACTACTGGAATTAAGTGAGGATTTGGGGTGGTTCTCCTCCTCAGAAAATGCTGAAACTCTGGAATTAGCCTCTGCTCAATAAACCCAGAAAAGCCCAGAAAGCTATTCTAAAATAGTTGACCCCCAAAAATCTCCCCCTTGAGGATCTACACTATCCCTCAAGGCTATGCACTGCAACTGAAGATAATCCTCCAAAACTCTACCGAGACTCTACCAAAATCCTCCAATATGCAAGGGCTAATCCATTGCTTGATCTCCAAGCTTAAATCCTCCACATAAACCCAATCCGGAGCTCCTACCAAAAGAGACTGCATCCTCCTCTCTCTAGACTACGCAATCATCAAAATGCTCAGTTCCTCCTCAACTCAAAAGATCGATCCTCCTATAAAAGACTGATGAAACTAACTTTGCTCAGTAGGCACTCGAAGTCCATTGGGGCTAAGGGTGAGATATCTGAATGGGGACACTCGATGGACTAAACAATGCTGTAGACAAACTAAACAGCTAGTGTGCTCTAAGTCGAAGTGACTAGCTCAAATGCAACATAATCCAATGCCAAAATGAGGAGGCTCCTCTCTCCTTTATAGATTTCGCCTCTCTCAAAATCATAAGGTCCACCTCCTCCATTGTAGCCTCTCTCTTGCCACGTGCTCCTCTCCATCTGTGCAGTCCCTCCAAGTGTCTACGTGAGTCCCCTTCTCTACGTGGTCCTTTGGCCCCCTTGGCTCCGTTTTTAAGTTACAACGTTGTGCTACTAGGGAGTGACTTTATTCAAAAAGTGAGTTATGTCCCCCTTTCCTCACCTTTTTATTTATAAATAACTATAGAAGGAAAAATTGAGAAAAATCGAATATTCCAATTAGCCATGGCTAATTAGGAATATTACAGTCTCCCCCAGCAAAATGTTGCTTATCCTCAAGAAACTGAAGTGATGGATGCTGCAAAATTTCCTCACTCTCCCAAGTGGTATCCTCATCCGGTAATTCTCCCACCTCACCAAGAATTCTCAGATTGTCCTGCTCCGCAGTTGCCTCTCCCTATTATCAATAATAGCCTCTAGCTACAACACCAAATGCCCCTCATCATCCGTGGGTGGTAGCTCATCTGTCACTATCACCTGCTGCCCCAATGCCTTCTTCAGGCATGATACATGAAAAACGTTATGAATCTTGCTACCTTGGGGTAGCTCCAACTCATACGTAACCCGTCCAATCCTACGTCTCACCCTGTATGACCCATAAAAGTGGGGCTTGAGCTTCTCGGCCCCCTTCTACTTCAGTGACAACTGTCGATATGGCTGTAGTCATAGGTAGACCAAGTCCCCTACCTCAAACTGTCTCTCCACCTGACCCTTGTCAGCATACAGCTTCTGCTGGTTCTGCACTGTAGCCATATTAAACTTGAGAGCTCGAAGAATATGTTGACTCTCTTGGATCCAAATCTTGGCTCTCAGGGCCTTGCTAGCACCAAAAATCACGTTAGAAAAAGATAGAGGATGATATCCATACAAAGCATAGAATGGTGACATACCAATGGACATGTGATGTGTAGTGTTGTAGAAGTACTCCGCCAGATGCAGCCACTTCAGCCATGCTCGCTACTACCCACTGACATAGTTACGCATGTAGCCCTATAGCCACTTGTTAAATATCTGTCTGCTCGTCCATCTATGGGTGATAACTAGTACTCAGTGTTAACTCTGTCCCCAACAACCAAAAAAGCTCCTGCCAAAACCCGCCCATGAAACGACTATCCTTGTCACTAATGATGGCCTTAGGAAGACCATGTAGCCTGAAGACCTCTCAGAAGAACAGCTCGGCCACTTGCGCTGTTGTGTAGTGTGCGTATATGGCGAAAAAATGTGTGTACTTTGTTAGTCGATCAACGACAACAAAGATACAATCCTTGCCCTGTACCATGGGCAACCCTGTGATGAAGTCCATCAAAATGCATTCCCATTTACCCTCCAGAATGGGAAGAGGCTGCAATAATCCTGCGGGATGGCTCATCTCCCCCTTGTTCCTTTGGAAAATATCACACTCCTGAATATGATGGAGTACATCCTCCTTGAGGCCCTTCCATGAGAACCTCTCTCTAGTGGCCCTGTAGGTTTTGGTAAACCCCTAATGGTTGTCCAATGGTGAATCATGTGATGCCTGAAGTATCTTCTTCTTGAGCTAAGATCCCTTAGTCAAGAAGATCTGGTCCCTATAGTAGATGATCTCATCGACCACCCTGTACTTGTCATCCACCACCTACCCATCCAGAACCTCAAATGCAAATTTGTCCTTGGAGTACTCTACTAAGAGTCGAGCCCTCCAGTCTGTGTCCAAGCTCATAAGAGACAACATGGCTGGTCTACGTGAAAGGGCATATGCTACCACGTTGTTCTTACCCTTGACATATTCAATGTCAAAGTCATACACTTGGATATTACTGATCCACTTCTGTTTCCCCTCCTATCGCTGTTTCTACTCCAAAAAGAACCCGAGGCTATTGTGATTAGTCCTCATCCTGAACCTGTTACCCACTAAATACTGCCAGAACTTGGTGAATGCATGCATAATGGCAAACATCTCCTTGTCGTATATAGAATACAACCTCTAATGTGGAAGGAGCTTCTGGATCTCAAAGGCTATAGGGTGACCTCCCTACATCAACACTGCACCAATCCCCTCCCCCGACGCATCACACTCCAAAACAAATGGCTGCAAAAAATCCAGCAATGCAAGCACCGGGTAGCTGCTAAAAACCTCCTTGAGCCTATCAAAGGCTCACTGCGTTGTATCCAACCAATTGAATGCCCCCTTCCTCGTTAGATCTGTCAAGGGTGCAACAAGCTCTGAGAAACTCTTGACAAACTTCTAGTAGTAAGTACAAATGCCAATGAATCCCTGAAGTTCTATCACATTCCTCGACTCCGGCCAATCTTTGATGGCCCTGATCTTCTCCTCATGGACTCTCACTCTGTCCACCCCTATGATGTGTCCCAAGTACAACATCTCCATCAACCCAAAATCACACTTGGAGAGCATGGCATAGAACTGCTGCTCCTCCAAGATCCACAACACTGTCTCATTGTGCTGGAGATGCTCCTCCCAAGTCTTGCTGTAAATGAGGATATCATCAAAGAAAACCAAAAAAAACTTCCTTAAGTGACTGTAGAAGATGTGATTCATGCAGGACTGGAATGTAGCTGGGGCATTGGTTAACCTGAAGGGCATCACCAAAAACTCAAAGTGCCCATAGTGACACCATAGTGACACCTGAAGGTAGTGTTGGGAATGTCCTGCTCCCTCACACGATTCTGATGGTATGAAGATCCCAAATCAATCTTTGAGAAGAATTGTGCTCCTCTCAGCTCATCCATAAACTCATCGATCCTAGGTATGGGGTACCTGTTCTTCAGGGTTTTCTTGTTCAGGGCCCTGTAGTCAATGCACATCCTCAATGTGTCGTCCTTCTTCTTCACCAACACTACGAAAGAAGAAAAAGGACTCGTGCTCGGCCGAATGTGCCCAAGAGCCAGTAACTCCTGAATGGCCCACTCAATCGCATCCTGATAGGCCTTGGGATGCCTATAGGGGTAGTAATCACTACCTATATTCCTTGCTCAATCTCAATGGTGTGCTCAAACCCCCAGTCCAGTGGCTGTCTCAGCGGAATCTCCCCAAACACTGTGGCATACTAGTCAAGGATGGACTGTATCTTTGGGTGCACCATCTGCCCTATAGTCCCTGCCTCTTATGCATGCAGCTCCACTGCCCACTCTACGTCTCCCTTCCAGAAGATTGCCTCCATCCGATGAGCTGAAACAGTCTGAGGCGGATATGTGTGCTATCCCCATATCTTCTCATGCCTTCCTGTCTTCTCATCATCCCACTCCATCTCTAGGGCCTTCAAATCTATAGCGACCTTCCCTAGAGTGATAAGCCACTAAGCACCCAGTATCATGTTGGTGGCTGGAATATTGATCATGAAAAAGTGGTCAGTCAGTGTATAGGTGCCCATCATCACTGATAACTCTAGGACATAACGAGCACACACCATGGTCTAATCTCCTGGGACTAAAACTGAAAATCCATCGAAGCTCTCCCTCTGTATACCTCTCCGCTCAACCATCTATGCATCAATGAAGTTGTGGGTTGCCCCATTGTCAACCAAAACTGATACTCGCTGGCCATGTACTATCCCCTGTATGCATATCGTCAAATAATTGGGAACTCCTTGTAATGCTGCAAGGGATCCTTTGGTAGGTGCAAAAGTTGCACCACTTGATGCTGGTGGTGGAGGTGGAAAAGGATCCTGCACAACATGACTATCTCCTACCTCCACATCATCCACCTCATCCTCTTACTTGCTGCTCTCAGAGAAGACCTTAATAAAATGTGCTTTTCCAACAGCACATCTATGTCCCGGTGCCCATGGCTCCTGATAGGTAAAGCATAACCGCTTCTTCTTCAACTCCCTCCTAGCATCATCATCAATCTGTGCTTGTCTTGAATTCCCCTTTGGAGGTGAAATCCTTGCATGCTTCCCCTTAGTCTGGAAATCCTGTCTCTGGGGGTAAAGTGTTCGGGTCCTGGGTAAGGCATCCTGTAAGTCCCGGGTCCTACTAATAGCATCCTAGAGTGTGGCTAGTCTAGTGGATCTGACTAGACCCCAAAGTGGCTTTACTAAACCCTCAACAAACATGTAGATCCTCTGTGCTACGGATAGATCTGGCACCATCACTGAAACCCTCAAGAAGTATGCAATGTAGGTCTCTGGGCTCCCAGTCTGTTTAAGCCTCATCAACTCAACAAAGTGCTATTCCAGATCCCTCCGGTCAAACCTCTCCATCAATATCCTGGTGAACTCGGCATATGTCATCACTGTGGAGTGTTCGAGTGTAACCATCCCATGGAACCACCAGTCCTGGGCCTCACCATCCAAACGTAATGTCGCCACCTTAATGGCCTCTACCTCTGACATCTGGTTAAGTTGGAAATATATGTCCAGCTTCTCCACCCAAGACTTTGCTAAACTGTTTGATGAACCATCAAACATAGGCAAGTGGAATCTACTAGCGGTGCGGTGGGTGTCTCCATCATCATAATGCCGATATCCTTTGTGATGGTCGCAAGGTCTACTATCCCACTGGAGCTTAACAGAGTTGAATGAGAGAGCATCCCTGAACTCCTACCCATAGGTCTGGTACTCTGCAAAATAATCACCCATATGACAGGGCTTTGCCTCCTGCTGGGCTCCGGCCCCTGTGTCTGCTCCTAGGAATGTGGGCATGGTAGAGTGTGTAGGAGCATGTGAGGACATATGCTTAGTAGTATCATGCTGAGTGGCACCCTGCTCTGGAAAATGGTGGGATGTACCCGATCCCTCACCAACCTAAAACACGTGGGTTCTCACACTATCTAGCCTCCACTGCCATGAATCTCTTCCTCATCACCTCAATTTTCCTCAACAGATCCTACACTGATTTGAGGATCATGTCTGCAAATCTCTTCCTGTCCTCATCTGCCATTGGATCCTCCTACTCTGTATCCACCATAAGCTCCTCCTATTCTGTTTTCACCACAGGCTCCTCCTATTCTGTGTCAACCACCCGAACATAATCTCCCTCTTCGTAGGTGTTCTCCAACCTACGCTCAATATCTTTGTATTTCCTACCTCGGTAATAGATGTAGGGCTTCTCCCTCAGTGTCATAGACTGCTAGCTCCACATAGGCTGAGCCAGATCTATGCTCTGATACCACTGTAATATCCCTTTTCAGGAATATCCCTCAAACACAAGTAAACTCCAACCAGAGATGGACTGGGAGGGCGTTTACTAGATATGTCACCTCTGAAAAGAGGATGAGATCTGGAGGCTACCTGGCCCTTTCCAGACTCTATCTAAGAGTATAGGAGAAAAACACACAAGTGGTATAGTAGCCGAGAAGCTCAAAGAGATAAAAATAATAGTAGTGCAACATACAATAATGTATACATGGAATATAAGCAGATACTCAAGAAATGCAGAGAGAAATGCTAAGCCATTTTATTATACTGAGTAATGGAAAGAGTAAAATAGGTGATCAGAAAGATAACACCTCGGCTTGCACAAGGAAAGTGAAGAAATACACTCAAAATGGTAAGGAAATGGCCTCTCTCTGAATTGCGTCCAAGCTGCCGGAGAACTGTTGTGCTGCTTCTACTGCTAGAATCAAGTGAGGGTTTGGGGTTGTTCCCCTCCTCAAAAAATGTTGAAACTCCGGAATCAGCCTCTGCTCAATAAACCTAGAAAAGCCTAGAAAGCTTTTCTAAAATAGCTGACCCCCAAAAATCACACCCTTGAGGATCTACGCTATCCCTCAAGGCTTTGCATTTCCACTAAAGAGAATCCTCCAAAACTCTGCTGAGACTCTGCCAAAATCCTCCAATATGCAAGGGTTGATCATTTTCTCAATCTCCAAGCCCAAATCCTCCACATAAACCCAATCCAGAGCTCCTACCAAAAGATATTGCGTCCTCCTCTCTCAAGACTGCACAATCATCAAAATGCTCAATTCCTCCTCAACTCCAAAAATCGATCCTCCTGCAAAAGACTGATGAAACTAACTTGCTCGAGCAAGCACTCGAAGTCCCCTGGGGCTAAGGGTGAGATCTCTGAATGGAGACACTCGATGCACTAAAAAGTGTTGCAGACAGGCTAAACAACTAGCGTGCTCTAAGTCGAAGTGACTAGCTCAAATGCAACATAATCCAATGCCAAAATGAGGAGGCTCCTCTCTCCTTTATAGCATTGGCCTCTCTCAAAACCCTAAGGCCCACCTCCTCCAACGTAGCCTCTCTCTTGCCACTTGCTCCTCTCCATTTGTGCAGTCCCTCCAAGTGTCTACGTGGGCCCCCTTCTCTACGTGGTCCTTTGGCCCCCTTGGCTCCCCTTTTAAGTTACAACATTGTGCTACTAGGGAGTGACTTTATTAAAAAAGTGAGTTATGTCCCCCTTTCCTCACCTTTTTATTTATAAATAACTATATAAGGCAAAATTGAGAAAAATGAAATATTCCAATTAGCCATGGCTAATTAGGAATATTACATTATGGAAGGCATTTTGTAGTGAGTCTTGGGCCTATACTCCTTTTACATGTAACTCCATGAATCCACCTCATATTTCAAACTTTTGCATGAGTATAAATATAATTTGAAGGAATTTCATGCCAAATTATGTTGTAAGCATGGTTTGTTGTGAAACATATGAGAATGTTAAATTGAAGTGAATTTTGCATCAATATGATAGTTTACTTTGATTTTCACAAAATTTATCAAAGTTAATTGAAGAGTGCGTTGGCTTCTTTGATGGGCTTTACAAAGGTTTTAAATGCAATGGAAAAATTCAAAATGTCATGTTTTCTAGTGGTTAAACTCTTAATTTCTCAACTACCCATCTAATTCTAGCAAGTTTAAAGGAATTATTAACTGCTCCTTTAAATTTGTTAGTGTTTTTTCTCCATTTTTCATCATCTCCAAAACTTTTTCAGGTTCCTTATGTTAAAACCAATTCTCATGAACGGTTTAAACAATAATTAGTAGAAATTCATCTAGCATAATGGTTTTAAATATTGATAGTTTTTCCCATACCCAGATTCTCAAATTAATTTCAAACTTGAAACAATAATCATAACTTAACTTGAATGAGATTTATTCATTGATATTTGTAATTTATTGAAGCAAAATCATGTTGAATATGATGTTATATGTAAGATGAAAATGTTCCTGCATAGTTTAGTTTTGATTAGTTATGATAGATCTTACTCCATTTAACCCATAAATATATATACTTGCATAGAGATTTGATATTGATTTAATGGTTGTAATAGTTCCTCATATTTCTCTACTTTCTTGTGACAATTTATAGAAGAAAATAAGGTGCATTGTACTTGAATCTAAACTTCAATCACAAAACATCAGCATGATTCAAGGCAGAATTGTATAGTCAATTCATAATAACGCATTCACAAAAAATCATATTAGTATATGATCTTATTTGCTATAGATTTTGGTCAGCTTTATCTTCTTATTTAATTTCTAGACTAAATAATGCATAAGTAATAACATCAAACTAATGTGCACAAAAATAACTCCAACCATATTTAGAATAACAATTTTTATAAAATTATATATTACAGAGCAACAGGACACATAAAATATATTGCAAAAATTCAAACACAAAAAACACATAAAACAAGAGAGACACAGATATATGTGGTTTCACCCAATTTGGGCTATGTCCACAGAGAAATAGCCAATCCTTCATTTTATATTATACAACAAACTTAAGAGATACAACCTACAACAGATTCATTGTAATTCCCTCTTCGCTCTGACACAATCTACGCTCTCTTTCTCACTTAGAATACAGATCTACATAGAAACAATACAATTCCCTCATATATAGCAAGGGGTTGTCTTGTAGGGAAAAAACCCTAAAGTAAACAGAACTTCTACCGTCATATCTATGCCTACTGAACAACCCAGATTGAATACGAAATTACAACATTTTACAAGGAAATTTTACATCTATTTTTAGCTTCGAAGGCGCTGCCCCCGATCACCCTGCCAGGGGGGGGCTCCCAAAGGTCACAACCACCCCCCCTAGACCCCCCTTGCAGCATATATTTTATGGGTGGCTTTTCCACCCCATTATGAACTAGGGTCCAATGTGGTGATTCCTTTGAATACAGAAGATAATCAAATTCCACACTCAACAACAATAATATGCCTCCATATGAAAATTTTCAACAGAAAACTCTAAACGTAACAACAAAATTGAGATCGCATTTAAATGTTCCCAAGCATTGCACAACATAGTGTGACTCTGGGGCCCCAACATCTCATGGCACAATTTCCATGGACATTTTGAACTAGTTCCCTAGGAAGTATGACATTTGATCAGATTTTGTAAGTGGACAAGATCTGAAATCATTCGTATTGCTTTCCACCTGGCAACTCCACTCACCAGTATACTACAATGAAAACCAACCATGAATTTAGCTAAATCATTGTACATATTCATGTTATTTTTGTTCATTATTTCAACAAATATTCCATAACCTCCACATTCATATTCTAACTTCATCAAAAAGGCACATTCGGACCAACCCAGAATGGAGCGTCACATGCCTAGTCTTTAACCTTAATGTTTTTTCTACGTTTCTAAGAAATGTAATAAAACCTTATAAGAAAAACCTTCAGGGATCATGATATCCGAACTAACATGTTTGGATTTTATCCAAAATGATACACTCCCTTCCCAACCAATACTCTAACATTTAGAGTCATTCAACCCTCCACACAAATCAAAAGCTCCACGCTCATCTATGCCCTGTGTGACCTCACAAACTATGGAGATGACTAGAACTCCAATATCATTTGTTGCTAGGGATGTAATTTTGCAACACACCATATCAGGACAAGGACAACCTCATAACCAACAAAATCAACTCAATATGCCTTTCATCTACATAGTTTGAAGATGTTACCCAAATTTAGTGGTGAAAAGAATTGGATTTCTAAAGAACATATCAGTGCATTCCATTATTTTACCAACAATTTTATGGTGGAAGATGAAGATGCGTTCATGACGTTATTCATACAAACCCTCATTAGAGAATTTTTGAGGTAAAAAATGGGCTTCAAAACAAAAATGTACAATGAAAATCAACTTTATAAAAACCAATAGGATTCAAGATGATGATGTCAACCATGGGGGATAATTCACCATTTTTTGAGTAAAAGAGTAGAAAAAAAACTACTTTTTCAACTCATATTTTTAACTTATATTCCTATGGTTTTACTCAAATTTCAAGCAGGAGCACTCATTGAATGAAAAATTTAATTCCTCATCCAAGGATTACCCATATTGTGTACTTTCGATGGACCCTACTACAAAAAAAATGAGAAATACATGAAATATGTGATTGATGAGGAGTACCTATGTTGCATACATTTGATGGACCCTGCTACATGAAAAATGAGAAAAACATGAAAAATGTGATTGCAATCACATTTTTCATGTATTTCTCATTTTTCATATAGCAGGGTCCATCAAAATAATGCAACATGGGTACTCCTTGGATGAGGAATTAAATTGTTCATTCAACAAGTGCTCCTACTTGAAATTTGAGTAACATCATAGGCATATAAGTTAAAAATATGAGTTGAAAAAATAGTTTTCTAGTTTTTCCCTCTAAATTTGGATGTCGTAATATAATCTTATTTTAATTTCCACTATTATTTTATAATATTCCTTAAGATGCCCATTTTATTTTTTTATCGGGATATGTTGAATGTACTCATTAGTATAAAATTGGTATCGTGATCAGTACATTCAAGATGAAGATATAAAATGGGTAGGATATCAAAATCCCACCTTCTCTATCACTGAAATTGATTACACAAAATCCCTTGCACTGTAAGAAAGCTATGATTCATATGATGATTATGAGATCTCGTTTTCCTGATATCAAGGAATCACTAACTCAGTGATGGTGGAGCTCAACAGGAACTATGATTTCCTCCCTAGACTAGCTATACTAGTTAGAACTAGTTTCCATAATAAACCCCTAGTACCAATACCAAATTCTGAGCCACCCATGATAACAATCACCCGTCTACTAAAAATTCAAACAAGATGCAAGGGCTTATAAGTAATAAGGGGAATATTATTCAAGATCAAAATATAAACTCAACTCAAGAATATGGAGAGTCAAGAGACCCTATTCCCTCCCAACTACAAATACAACTAGTCAAGGAAGCTAAAAAAAGCATAACCCCGTTATTTAACCTTGAACAATGGATAAGAAAGATAAAATTTATCATTTCTTTATTAGAAATAGCTCAAAACCCAATTTACCAACAACTCATAATGAGTATGCTCAAGAAGGATAGTGATGTGAGATGGACACTTGAGGCTTGAGTATCATTTAAACAAATAAATAAATCTATCATGGGGGTGCCCGTCCTAGCAAGTCCATATTTTACAAGGGAGATCCATATCTTCTATTTTGCTGCTAAACACAACATTGATGGAGTACTTATAAAAATGAACGAATAGGGGTACGATAAAACCGTAACATTTTCTTAAGTTTTATGGTATGTTCTATGCTTGCAACAATTACTTAATGTCTTATTATCATTGACAGTAATTATAGATAGAACATCAACAATATGTATAATAAGATATGAGATGATTTTGATTACAACTAAGGGTCCCAATTATATACTGAGGTAGGTAACGAATGTTCATGACTTTGAAGACATGACTCTTCAACACTAATTATAGTTAACTATTCATTATTTATGATTGTTATATATATATATATATATATATATATATATATATATATATATATATATATATATATATATATATATATTATATATATATATATATATATATATATATATATCAATCATAAATAATGAATAGTTAACTAATAATTAGTGTTGAAGAGTCATGTCTTCAAAGTCATGAACATTTGTTACCTACCTCAGTAAGAAGCTTCTAGGAAGGGGAATTAGCCCCTATTTTCACTCTTTAATACTCCCTCTCAACTAGGGAGGAATTCCACCCATTAACATCCATTCACTACTATGCCATCATGTCCATGATGTGCCATCTCTGCAACTTGTCTCATCTCTTGCTAAAGACTGAAATCGTAGTCCGCTAAGAAAGGATTGAAAAAGGGTGGGTCACAAGACCATACCATTCTTGCCAAAATGACAAAGGAAAGTCCTCATGTCTAGGGATAGAACCCCTAATAGGATTGATCCTTTAGTGATCAAGTTGTTGAACATCATGCATCCTAGTTATAGGGAATACAATAATACTTAACTCATCCATCGGTAGTACTAATTAACCCTAACCATTTTTCCCAACTCATTGGCCACATGAGAGGTAATTCTCAAGAGTGAAATATTGCAATCGTAATATGTATGTTGGGGCATCCACAGGCTAAAGTGAACCACTCATCCTATTCTCATATAGTGTACTCCATAGGCGAAGGTGATACACTCACCCTATGTTCACATACTAGGGTATGCTCTCCATAGGGGAAGGTGAAACACTCACCTTGTGTTCAGATGTTGGGTCCACAGGGGAAGGTGAATTACTCACCTTATGTTCACATGTTGGGTCCACAGGGGTAGATGAACCACTCACGTTGTGTTCACATGCTAGGTCCACAGGGGAATGTGAACCACTTACCTTGTTCTCATGTAACATACCGCATAGGGGAAGGTGAACCACTCACCCTATTTTCACATACTAGGGTATATACTCCATAGGGAAAAGTGAACCACTCACCTTGTGTTCACAGGTTGGGTCCACAAAGGAAGGTGAACCACTCACCAAGCAAAAATTTTAAGGAGTGAATTTATCTTAAAGTTTAGAAACCTTGGCAAATCTTACTAGTCCCTAGTATGCAAATTGCAAAATGTTGTGAAATATTTTTGTAAAAAGATTTAGATTTCTAATAATTTTATATTAATCTATATATATTTTTTGGCAATTTTTAAGGTAAAATAATTTTATACTATAAATTGTGGGTGAATCGTTTTTAGAAGAAATGAAAATTGTTGAATCTTATTTTTGGAAAAAACATGGAAATTTAGCTCACCTACAAATATTAGCCCCTAAATGTTTCCCTGCCACTCACGTTATGCTCATATAACTCCAAGAAGTACCCTAGGGCCTTAGGAGCTCTGAGAGATCAATGTTTAACCCAATCAAGATCCCTCCATATAGGGAATGTTTCTCTCTAAAGGCTAAGAATTTTTATTTCCCAAAGGCTTTGTGCGGATATCAACAACCTAACCATTCTTCCATGGGAGGCTCATTTCTCCTTCTAGCAGCATATAGATGATGGTGCAGAACTCACTAAAGAAATTCATCAAAATACATTATCTTACAATTAGCCATTCTACCAGCAATGATTTTAGCAATCCTCTATTTCTTGTATATCCAAGATACCAAATCAAAAGTCATGATAAATAAATTATTTAACTAACCTTACTCCCTCTCATTCAAGGAGACCATAAGCCTAAGCTTGTCTAATTCATGAAGGTGGACCAGTTCCTATTCTACACAATTTTCTTTCATATGACCAGACTCTCTCTAGTTTAAGGTGCATGCTGTAATGCATAGGATCCACCTAGTCGCCTACTCATCATGGGATCCAATAACCTAAAGAATTACCAATCTGCATGCCATGCTTCTCACAGTTCACCTCCATAAGGAAATCCTTTGCTATAATTACAAGGAGGGTTCAATAGACAACTTCCTCTAAGATTGATGAGATAAAAAATTATTCAATTTGTAACCATAAGTCGTACTCATCTTCATCAATACCTAAAGGTAGCTTCACAATATGTGCTTCTTAATTATAAACATTAGCAATTCATGAAAGGATCTTATATTCCCTTTGAAGCCTCTTCATAAATCAGGGAGACTGCAAATACATCCTTCTCAATGAAAATTTGAACCAATTCATCTCTTTGGTGTACTTCTTCCTCCAGTCAATGTAGGATCACACTATATACACTATCTCAGCTCATCAACTAATGCTAAGATAGTGATCCAATCAACTATCTAGGCCATACTATAACTTTTGAGCATGTTAATGACTATAAGTTTTCATTGTAAGGAGATCTACAAAGGATGCATAATGTAGTAATCTAGACATCCTCGAGCCTTGCAACAACCAAATTCTTCTTTGCTATATTAGTACAACCTAGTCATATAGAAGTTCATATAACAACACAAGTTACTCAATATTCTTATGCTTATGAGATTTTAATATAGAGGATTCCATGTAGTCCTAGGACTATTTAGAGACTGTGACATATTATAACCATAGTAGTATAACATAACAATATTTTGAGTTGTGTTAAGACGGTACCATGATGGTGATATAGACTATACTCCATCTAAGAATACTTCAAACAAGATTGTAGTGATGATGCATATCTCTCATTCCAATTACTCAAGAAGCCATTCATCTTTAAACTTAGTTCTCACATTATAGTATGTTATGCATGGAAACCTTTATGATTCTAGGAAACAAGCAATATGTCAAGTTTAAATCTCTTCAATATTGTCACCTTTTTATTTCTAGTGCCACTTAAGGTTTATGAAAGAGGGTCTTTGATCCAAGTGGCTCCATAAATGTTCATAATCCAGAAATAGCTCAAACTAAAAGTCACTAGATTGAAGTGGAACCATATTCAGATCAAAGATATCGATGCAGGCTTTCCAACAGTGTGAACATCACCTCAATCCGAGTTTGTATGTGAAGGATATAGCTGGTCAAAGTTCTAGTGAAACTAGGTCTACTGGTAGTTACTAACGAGGAAAAATTTTGGCAAAGGATTGGCACATGGAATCCGACCACCAGAATGGGCACATTTGTCACCTCTTTAAGTTTTCCAGTGACTCCAATTTTAGGCGACAGACTTTCTAACCTTCTTGTTCAAAATGTATAAAAAAATATTAAAAAATAGGGTGGCGGGCCACCAACCCTGCCACCCTCCAACTATATAACAAAATATATATTAAAATTAGGGTGTCAGCCCATCAACCCTGCTACCCTCCAACTATAAAAAATATATATTTTGAAACATATGGATCAAGTTGTGGGTGGCCAGGACAGGTGTCAACTATAACGAGGGGTTGGAGGGGTTTGAACCCACACGGACTGGTGGGTCGGCCCACCGATTGGGCGGCCTCGTTACCAACCAACAAAATGTTGTGGAAAGTATAACCCGGAGGAACCATAATGGGGGGTCTCGTGGGTTGGACCCTAGGACCTCCCCCAACTGCATGCCTTAATATGACTCTACCAACTAATGAGCCAGTGACCTGTCCTTTGTAAATCCAACGCTACAGCTACATAAGAACCATTACAATGCACTAATGGGGAGGAAGGGGAGAGAAGTTCCAATCAAGGAAAAACCCTGACATTGGATTCGAGGAGTGTAACCTTGATGCAAGCGTATCATTTGATGTTGAGAAAGATTCCTTGGGGGTCCAGAAGTGCTGGTGTCAAAATGTGGTCAAGTTTATAGTCATTTGACACAATTTCTCACCACCAATCCAAGGGTGATGTCAGTTTTTGTAGCTGAAATTTTCGTTTTCAATCCATGCTGGAAAATGGAGGTATAAGGGTCATTTACGTAATTTCATTGTAATTTGATTCATGTTTCCATTTAATGAAAGAGGCATCCGCACATTGAGTAGGGCTCAGAGACATAACCCGAATTGGGTGAACTCCATAATAAAATATTATTGTGCCTTTGATCTCGTGGTTTACTTTGATTTCCGCTTATTTTCATGTGTTTAAGTTACTTGGTTACATGCTCTTTACATGCAATTTTGTATGCATCCTTGAAGTAAAATATTCAGATCAATTTTGGTATCAGAGCAGGTCTTCTTCATGTGAATTACATGAGTGAATGCTAACTAGGAACAAGCTCCAAAGAGAAGGAAAACTCAAATTCTTTGATCCTGAAGTGGGGCATGCAACATGAATATGGAACATGGTATATGAGGAAGCTCAAATGGAAGAAGAGTGAAATTATCACAAGATCTTCTTCAGCATGGCAGAGAAAGTTGACAAGTTGTTTCCAAAATATGAGAAGAAAATCAAGCCTAAGAAGAAAGAACCAGATGACCATGCCTCGGTAAATCATGAAGGTGGAAAATGAGAGCCTTCTAAAACTCCCTCTCCATCCACTAGTGACAATTGTTATTATTCTTCTTCTCATCATTCTAACATGCATCATAGGAATACATCTAAGAAGCCATTTTTTAAGCTAGATGTAAAGTTTGAATTGCCCACATATAATGGAGAATGTAGTGCAGAGAAATTAAATAATTGGATTAGACATCGATGTTTATTTTCAGATTCAGGAGATCGAGGAAGATGAGGCCAAGACCAAATTAGCATCTCTTCGGCTAAGTAGCACCGCTCTCAACTGGTGGGAGAGAAAGTTGTAGAAAGGCAGCAAAAAATTGGGTAATCTCCTTTCTTCTTGGTCCAATTTTGTTTCTACATTAAAATATAATTTTTGTCCTTTGGGTTATCGATAAAAGGCTTTAATGGAATGGAAATATTTAAGACAAGGAAAGGGTCAAAATGTACAAAGCTTCACAGAAGAGTTCAGATAACAAGCTTTGAATTTTGGCATTTCACTTGATTAACCAGAAACTATAACAAAGTATATTGGTTCTTTACATAGTTACATCAAGAATTCTTTGTTGTTATTTGAGCCTACTACTATTAATGTGGCTAGTGTAAAGTCCATTCACCTTGAAAGTAGGGGAAATAATGGCAAATAAGACCAACACAGAAATAATATTTCAAACCTCATAATGGCAAGTTCAAAGGAAAAGGAAAGGGAAAGGACAAGAAGGAAGCTACAACCAAGTAGGAAGGAGAAAATCCATCTTGCACACATTGCAAGATGGAACACCATGATGATTAACACTATTGGAAGTTGCATCGGGAGTTGAAACCAAATAAATTTGGTAGGAATAATAAGAAAAAGATGGTGGAAACTGTATAGTAGGACCTTGGATCTGATTTTGGTGATGAGACATAGGTCACAACAATGGGAAAATAGGGTACACTTTCTCTTCATGCTAATGAAAATTCTGAATTGCATGCAAGTACAAGTTCTTCAAATGAGTCTCTTATTAATGAACAAAAGAGGATTGAATTATTCCACATTAGAGTCATAAGTAAACATACTAAAATGGAAACCTTGTTTGATCTGTGCTCACAATCAAATTTGCTTTCAGAATCCTTGGTTAAGAATTTAGTGTTAGAGACCAAGCCTCATCCAAAACCCTTCCCTCTTGGTTGGGTAGGTGATAAAGCCAAGTTACATGTAACTAAGAAGTGTAGAGCTAGATTTGTGATTGCATCGAAACTAGTAGATGAGGTTGGTCTTGATGTTGCACCCTTGGATATATATGGTATTGTATTGGGGAGTCCATACTTGTATGGCAGGAAAGAAATTTTCTTTCACCATGAAAACAAGTATCATCTCACGAAAGATGAGGTGGAATACATTGTTAGAGCTCATTGTGTTGAGATTGCAACAAGATGATGGAGCTTAGTGAAAAGAGTCACCTTCATTAAGTGGGCCCACAGGAAAATTATGGCGCAAGTCCTATTTTTGGATCACAATAGGGATGATCACAGCAGGAGTGATCAAATTCTATTTTTAGACTGGCTGTCAAAAATAGAAAAGTCAAATATTATTGTCTTATAATAATATTTAGACTGTAAAATTTATCTTATTCTCTTGGAGGACTTCAATTTGAGCTATAGATGTGGCACATGCAACTGTCAAAAGGAAATATGTTTTCTTTGTCGGTCAGTTGATTTGTTGCATGCATGACTTCAGTTAGAACTCAATCATTTGAGTTTGGTGGAGTTGATTGTGGAGTTGATGGAGTTGTGTTCAGTTTGACTTGGTTAAACTAGTTGTAATTAGTATAACTTCAAATAGACTAATGATGAGTTGTTAAACTAATTATTAACTCATAATGCAACTAAAGAATACATCAGTTAACTCAGTTGCATGTCAGTGCATGTTCAGTTCAGCAGGGACAGGTGTTAGAGGATCAGATTGCTATCAGTTGTGACTATAGTTGTGCATGAGGATTTGCACAATCAATGGGATTGAGTTATGCCAATGAGAATTGGCCAATACCATGTGATTATAGTCTTTGCTCACGTGATTCCCAGTGTGAGTGATTCTTTTGAGGTAAATACGAGTTTGGTTCAACCATTCTCATCCATTCTTGAGCAGGTATTGAGCAGTGGAGGCAGGAAAGCAGTGGAATAGATTTGGAGATCAGATCTGAGCTGTATTGTGTGTAACAGGTGGAGATAGTGCTGGATACTTGTGAGAAGTATTGAATATTGTAATGTTACATGTTCTCAATCATTAATATACAGATAGTGTGGGGTTTTTAGCTATAAGCTTTCCCCGGGTTACATACTGTGTTAATGTGTGCATGCACTTCATGTTTTATTGTTATTGATACTGCTATATTGATGATCAACGTAGAGGAGCTTATGTATTGTGTATGTATTCCGCAATAGTATATGATCAGGATAATATCCATTGAATATGTGTTTATTATTCAAAATTTCTACATGGTATCAGAGCTGTTGATCATCAGATCTACTATTCAGGAAGTTTACATTCTATTTCTTCAAGCAGAGTCTGTAATCGGGCTAGGTAGCCTCTGGATTCATCCTTCCTTTGGAAGGTGAGATATCCGATGAATTCCCATACAGTAGATCTCTGTACAAGAAATACCTTCTTCTCACGAATTCTAGATCGGAAGCGGTTGAGTTGGAGCTGGTGGAATTCGAATTTGCAACAGTGTTTTCTTGGTGTCAAAACTATGATGTCTTTCATAGGATTACGATTGGAGTATGCCCTTGAGGGAAGTACAAACTATATTGCATGGAAGGATGGGATGGAGGCAATATTGGATGATAACAAGCTGAAGGAGTTCATAGAGACGGATGTCCCAAAGCCTACTGATGCTACTCAAGCTGAAGCTTGGCAAAAGAAGACCGCAAAATGTCGAAGGATTCTGTTGGAGGGCGTGAAGGATCACATTGTGTTTAGCCTCCATGGAAAGGCTACTCCATATTTGATGTGGAAATTGTTAATAGAATTATTCCAAATCAAGAGCGATCAGAGGAAGCTGGCGCTCAAAGATAAACTCAGAAACATCAAATGCGAGAAGGGTGACAGTATGCCCAAGTATCTCACGAAGTTCACTCAGTGTCGAGATGAGCTGGGAAGTGTGGGGGTTACTGTCGATGATGGGGACTTGGTAAGCTTGGCTCTCCTTGGTCTTTTGAAGAGTTGGCATTCCTATTAGGACTCTGTCAATGGTCGAGAGAAATTACCAAGATGGGAAAGACTGTGGTCAGATCTTACGCAGGAGGAGATCAGGTAGAGTACTAGGGACAGATCTTTATCAAAGGGAACTGATGAAGAAAATTGCGCTTTGGTTGCCAAAGCAAAGAAAGGGAAGAGCAAGAAAGCTTCTCAGTCTGGTGCGAAAGGCAAGAAGTAGGACATGTCCAAGGTGAAGTGTTTTCAGTGTCACCAGCACGGACACTATGCCACAAATTGTCCGCAGACGAAGAAGAACAAGCAAGCTACTGGATCTGCAGTAGGAGAGGCTCTAGCCTCACAGTTTGAGCTTGATTTTTCATTGATTGCATGCTTGGTTTCAAGTGTGATGGGATCGGTGTGGTTCTTGGACAGTGGTGCGTCTTTTCACATGACAAGAGACAGAGATTTGTTTTTTGATCTGGAGGACAAAGATCTTGGGGTGCACATCGAGATGGGTGATGATGGTAGATACAGTGCGACCGGTATCGGTACCATTTCCTTTGAGAGGGAGTCTGGTATACCCTTCATATTGAAGGAAGACATGCATGTTCCAGGATTGAAGAAGAATCTTATCTCTGTGGCGATGTTAGAAGACAAGGGGTATGATGTTGTTTTCAGCAAGGGAAAAGCTTTCCTACATAGCAAGACAACTGGTGAGACCTGGAAGATAGGGGTTCGAGTAAGGAACCTTTATCAGTTGCATGTAGATGGATGCGCAGCAATGGCAGGCAAGGCAGAAGGATTGGTGAGCCGGGATGATGGTGAGTTGTGGCACAGGAGATTGGGTCACCTTCACCACGGAGCCTTGAAGATACTGCAGCAGATCACTACATGGCTTCCTAAAAGCACACTTGCGCAGTCAGATCAGTGCAAGGGTTGTACTTTGGGGAAGTTTGTGAAATCCAACTTTGACGAGAAGGATAGTCATGCCACGACAATCCTTGAGAAAATTCACACAGACATGTTTGGACCTTTCTCAGTTGCTTCGACAGCAAAACACAGGTATTATGTGATTTTTGTTGATGATTTCTCTCGTAAGTGCTAGATCTTCTTCATGTAGAAGAAGAGCGAGACATATTCAAAGTTCTTTGAATTCAAATCACCGGTTGAGAAGGAATCATGGAAGAAGGTGAAGGCTCTTAGTAGCAATAATGGTGGTGAATACATCTCAGATGAGTTCAAGGATTTCTGCAAGGCAGAAGGGATTCGAAGAGAGCTCATAGCTCCCCATAAACCACAGCAGAATGGGGTAGCTGAGCGGAAGAACAGAATGATTGTGGGTGCTGCATGGGTGATGTTGCATGATCAGGGCCTACCCCTTCACTTGTGGGCGGAAGCATGCAATACAATAGTTTATGTGTAGAACTTTTGTCCTCATAAGATACTTGGCATGAGTACACCCGAGGAGGCTTATTCTGGTAAGAAGCCTGATCTTTCTCATTTGAGGATTTTTGGTGCTAACGTTTACATGCATGTGATGAAGGATTCCAGGAAGAAGTTGGAGCCGATTACAGAGGTTGGGATATTTGTGGGGTACAGCGATACGCCCCACAACTATCGTGTGTATTTGCCAGATAGTGGTAAAACTGTTGTGCGACGAGATATAAAATTTCAGGAGCAGAAAGCCATGAAGTGTTCGCTTGAGAGGGAGCTACACTTACATGCAGATGAGGAGCTATTAGTTCCTAAGGATGAGCTTCAAGACATGGATCAGCCACAGGACGAGGTTCATGGAGTGGAAGAGACCACTCAAGCAACACCAACCATCAAAGGGCGAAAGCACTTGACAGAAGCTGAGCGACTGGCTCAAGATGCAGAGAAAGTTGTAGGACCACCTACAACCCAACGTAGACAGAGACGGTAACCTGATCGGTACACTGGATACATGGCTCTTATGAGTAAGTGTGTTGTGACTGAGCCATCCTCTTTCGAGGAAGCTGTGGAGGATCCCGCATGGGTAGACGCCATGGTGGAAGAGTATGATTCTATTGTCAAAAACAGTGCATGGGAGATTGTTCCTAGACCAGAAGGAAATTAGTGGTGGGTTCGAGATGGATCTACAAGTTAAGCAGGTAGCTGACGGGAGTGTGGAGAAGTATAAGGCAAGATTTGTTGCCCGAGGCTTTTCACAGATAGAGGGGATCGATTATGAGGAGACCTTTGCACCTGTCGCAAGGTATTCTTCCATACGGATGATTCTTGATCTCTCAGTGCAGATGGGATGGCACATTCATCAGATGGATGTGAAGAATGTGTTCCTCAACAAAGTCATTGAGGAGGAGGTGTACATTGAGCAGCCCGAAGGCTTTGAGGTCTTCAGCAGCGAGTCGCATGTGTGCAGGCTCAAGAGAGTGTTGTAAGGGTTGAAGCAAGCACCACGTGCTTGGTACACATGGATAGACAGCTATTTCATCGAACTTGGATTCTCCAAGAGAGAGGTCGATCCTAACCTCTACCAGATTGTGGTGGAGAGTAAGTTGCTTATCATTGTACTGTATGTAGATGATTTGATTCTAACGGGTGATGAGCTATTGATACTTTCATGAAAGGATGATCTTGCTAATGAGTTTGAGATGAAGGACTTGGGCCTCCTTCACTATTTCCTAGGATTGGAAATATGGCAGCGCAATGGTGGACTGTTTGTTTCTCAGGGCAAGTATGCTCGGGAGATACTGGAGAAGTTCAACATGCATGGCTGCAAGCCTATTGATACTCCTCTTCCTGGAGGTTGGAGGAAGGAGGATGCCACTTCGGGAGAAGAAGTGGATGCCACTGTTTATCGACAGTTGGTGGGGTCACTGATGTATTTGGTCAATACACGACCCGATATATGCTATGCAGTTAACCAACTTTCACAAGCTATGGTTAAGCTTACCAAGCTCTTCTGGAAGGCGGGCAAGCATGTATTGCGCTACTTGAGAGGCACATCGGGATATGGTTTGTGGTACAGACAGGAGGATGAGTTGAAGCTATGTGGCTTCATGGATGCAGATTGGGTAGGAATCCCAACAGACAGAAAGAGCACATCAGGAGGGGTCTTCAGTATTGGATCGACAATAGTTTCTTGGTACAACAGGAAGCAGAGATCCATGGCACTCAGTTCAGCAAAGGCCGAGTATATGGCAGCAACTTTGGCTGCATGCGAGGCTATATGGATGACGAAGATTCTGGTTGGTTTGTTCGGTTCTCATTTAGAGCCTACTGTGATTTACTATGATAACCAGAGTTGCATTAAACTCTTGGCTAATCCTGTATTTCATGATAGATCTAAACACATTGACATCAAGTACCATCATATCAGAGATTGTGTGCAGCAGAGGATCATGTTACTTTCGTACATTCCAATGGAGGATCAGGATGCTGATATTCTGACGAAGGCTCTCACCAGGAGCAAATTCGAGTACCACTGAGGTAGGATAGGGGTTGCTGATAATCCATATCTTGTCGAGAGGGAGTGTTGAGATTGCAACAAGATGATGGAGCTTAGTGAAAAGAGTCGCCTTCACTAAGTGGGCCCGCAGGCAAATTATGGCACAAGATCTATTTTTGGATCATGGCAGGGATGATTACAGCAGGAGTGATCACAACAGGAGTGATCACAGCAGGAGTGATCAAAGTCTATTTTTAGACTCGCTGTCAAAAATAGAAAAGTTAAATATTATTGTCTTATAATAATATTTAGACTATAAACATTATCTTATTCTCTTGGAGCACTTCAATTTGAGCTACAGATGTGGCACATGCAACTGTCAGAAGGAAATACGTTTTCTTTGTGGGTCAGTTGAGTTGTTGCATGCATGACTTGAGTTAGAACTCAATCAGTTGAGTTTGGTGGAGTTGATTGTGGAGTTGATGGAGTTGTGTTCAGTTTGACTTGGTTAAACTAGTTGTAATTAGTCTAACTGCAAATAGACTAATGATGAGTTGTTAAACTAATTATTAACTCATAATGCAACTAAAGAATACATCAGTTAACTCAGTTGCATGTCAGTGCATGTTCAGTTCAGCAGGGATAGGTGTTAGAGGATCAGATTGCTATCATTTGTGACTATAGTTGTGCATGAGGATTTGCACAATCAATGGGATTGAGTTATGCCAATGAGAATTGGCCAATACCAAGTGATTATAGCCTCTGCTCACGTGATTCCCAGT
>APFE030018622.1:1435-31876 GCA_000404065.3 Pinus taeda
AAAAAGGGCATACACAATAAAGTTGCAGATATGTTATCTAGACCCATTATAAATGCATCTACTATACTTAAGCATAATTCTGTGTTACATGAAAGCTACATTGAACAATATGCTCAAGATATAGATTTCAAAGATGTATATGCAACTTTAAGTCAAGGTAAACAAATAGAAGAATTGGATTATCATATAAAGGACTGAATTTTATATCATTGTGGAAAGTTATGCATTCCATAAACTGAAAGAGTAAAGATAATTCAAGAAGCACACACTTCTCTAATATCAGGTCACTTTGGGGTAAGTAAAATAGTTGCATAGCTGCAAATATTTTGATATTGGCCAAAAATGAATGAGACAGTTTCTAGATATGTAAGAGGGTGTGCCATGTGTGCTAAAAGCAAGCCCAACAATAGAAAACTAGGCTTGTACACTCCATTACCAGTTCCTTCTCACCCTTGGGAAAGTATTTCCATAGATTTTGTTGGAGGACTGCCTAAATCTACGAATGATCATGATTATCTGTATGTTATTGTGGATAGGTTCAGCAAAATGTGTATTTCGATACCTTGTAATAAATAGATTACAACTGAATAGACTGCAAAACTTTTCTTTCAACATGTATGGGTTCATTTTGGATTACCCACTTCCATTGTATCTGATCGAGACACCCAATTTGTGGGAAAGTTTTGGTCAAGTCTGTGGGAACTGATGAACACCAAACTGAAGAAAAGAACAACTTTTCATCCACAAACTGATGGCCAGACAGAAGTAGTTAACATGAAAGTGATCCAATTGCTCAGAGGATATTGCAGTAAACATCCTAAGCTTTGGGATGAACATTTGTGTTATGTGTAGCATGCTTACAACAGAGCAAAATATTCTTCTACATAGAGATCTCCTTTTGAGACTTGTTTTGGTTTCACCCCAAGGTCTCCTTTGGATTTTGTCTTTGGTAAAGACACCACAGTTGAGGGACACAGTGATGTGGACAGGGCAACTAGGTTCATTAAACAAATCCAGGAGATCCACCAGGCAGTACAGGAACAGCTAGAAAAGAGCCAAGCCAAATACAAGGCAAGGCATGACAAGCATCGGATGGAGCATAGTTTCCAAGTTGCTGACCAAGTCTGGCTGTATATCAGCAAGGACAGAATGCAAGGTGAAGGTAAGAATCTAAAGCCTATCAGGTATGGACCCTTCAAGATACTTGAGAAGATTGGTGAGAATGTTTTTGGCCTTGATCTACCAGCTTACATGCACATCTACTAGGTCGTGAATGCAGATTGCTTGAGATTGTTTGAACCTTCACTAATTGAGGATCCCGAAGAGCAGAGTCAATTGCCTTCTATTGATGATCTGCTACCTGAATATCTTAATGAATTGTGGGAAGACACACTTCTGGACAGGAAGGTGAGGACGACACGTAGGGGAGATGTTGAGTACCTCAGAGTTGGGCTCAAGGGTTCAAAGTCGTGCAGTGCAAAGTGGATAGAGATTGGATAAGTGAGACAATTGTACCCTCACTTAGTCGATGCTTTAAAACCAAATTTTGGTGGTCCAAAAGCTTTTTCAATGGGAAGGTCATGATCCGAATTGGATCCATGAAAATTATCAAAGTGCTATGACTGTATCAAATCAGGACAGAATTCAAAAACTTGTGAACAAAGAACTATTAGGAAGGACCTTTGGACAATGGCAATTTGTAGCCAACAAGGAATGACGAGGACGTCGATCAAAGTGCATTGATCGAGGTCCATGGAGACCACACAGGAGGCAAACTAGCAGTTGGGAAGTCTGGATCAGAAAATAGAGGCCATTTCTAATGCACTAAGTGCTAATCATGCATCTCTAGGCAAAACCCCTCGAAATGGAAAATCCCTAACACTCGGTCACAAGGGAAGCCGAAAACCATGGGAAAAGTGCTAAACTGAAAGCGGGTCCCGAGCTCCAAAACCGGCGGAATATCGAAGGCATGTTGGGTAGTAAGCGGAATTGTCAGGAGACCTAGCGATGCCAAACATTGGACAATGTGTTTCTGGCAGATGAGAGAGAAAACTACCTCTCATTGTGGGCTAACGTCCGAGCAAGTCAACGACGCGATAAGAGCGAACACTATAGGATTTGGGGCTCCAGATCTAATGGCGGAGATTGCGCCCAATGAGAAACCAAATCTGGAGGGAGAATTAAACTTTGGCATATAAAAGTCTGAAGTCCGATTTGACCACTGAGTTGGCGGATGAGTCATTACACAACGTAACTGAAATACCGAACCATTTCAGGAAGACTTGGCACAGTTCGTGAGAGGACAAGTGGCCACTTCCCTATGAGACGTTACACAATGGCGATGACGCAGAGGTAGGGAATTCCAAGTGAACAGCAGCAGGTGAACCGAAGAGGAAAAAGAGGAAGCGAACAGTCATGAGCCGTATTGGCTTTAAGCCATGAATGCACAGGAGGAAAAAAAAGGAAAACGAGCACTGTAAGGAAGAAGAGAGCAGTGAAGAAGGAGACAGAAGAGACAGAAGCAAATGCCGAGCACCGAGTTGACCTGCAGAGCTGAGGCAGCATCGAGCAGACAGAAGGCTTGAAAGGTTCAAGCGATCCCTGTGAGAACATTTGTCGGAAACTGAGTACCAAATTGGACTCATCCCATTCAGACCCATTGAGGTCAAGACTTGGTAAGGAAGAGTCTGTGCACTCTAGTGGCTTGAGAAATCCAAGAACCACCGTACTAAGCATCATCTGTTTTAAGAGGCTCAAATTCAGCTCCTCATTGTAAAACCTTTGCTTTAAAGACACAATAAAAGAATGCCACCACTGAGAGATGGACCGCAGATGTAGCCCAGGAGGATTGGGTGAACTTCTTATTAAATCTTATTGTGTTCTTGTATTTTCTTACTGTGTTTCTCTTATTGTTTTCGATTTTCCAGTGTCTGTGTATTTTGAAATCTGATCGATCCATTACCTAAGATAACATAGACACACACCAGCACATGAGTCTGTAATACCTTCATTCATTCATTAATTAACTAAGATCACTGACGAGTGATTTTCATATCAGGGCATCACTACTCCTTTCACCTTCATGATCAACGGACATCATCATGGTTAGTCATTCCTTATTGTAAGGGTGTCATAGTCATTATGGTCTTCATTCTGCTCATTTTGTCCATGTCAAGCCATCATTATGTCATAGTGTCAAAAATCATAAAATACTAGTCGCTTCAACTATCAATGTCATCATCATGGGAGTAGTAATAGGGGAAATGATGCTCAAGGAGATTTCATCTTGTTTCAATAGATTTATTCATATTTCATATACCTCCCTCAAATTCCCTCATTCCCTTTAAAGCCCATTTTTCCTTGGGAAAATCCTTAAATCCTAGCTAAAACCCATTTTTTCCTTTGGAAACACTCATATTTCATATTAATTCCGAAACTCTAGCCTTATCCCAAAGTCACTTTGTATATTCCTTTAACTGCATTTCCATTGTTATACATCAAAACTATATTGTAATTCCTTTAAAGGCCAAAGCTCGCAATCAGCACATATCACATGAACTATAAAATAGCGCTCCTACCCCCTTCCCAAGTGCGATTGCGATATCCCACTATCGGCCCTGCCCGCCGATAAGTCCCGCAGCGATACGTCCCACAGCGATTAAGTCTCGCAACGTTAAGTCCCTCAGTGATAAGTCAAACAACGATTAAGTCCTGCAAGCATTCATTCCTGCAATGATAAGTCCCAACCCCCGGCTATGAGTCCCAACCCCCGGCGATAAGTCCCAGCCCCCAATTGCGATAAGTCTTGGCCCCCGGAAATCGCACCAATATAAAGTCTCTCCCCATCAAGACCCTTCTCCCGGTTGCAACTACGATATGGTGAAAGCCCCCTTTTTGGACCCGCAGGGATATTTAATTGGATTTTGAAAAACTTCGGGTCTGGGTTTGTGGTTAAGTCCCACTGGATGTACTATTTTATATATTGTGACTTGATGGGCTATTGGGTCCAGTCCATCAACAAAACACTATGGAACATGATTAAGTGCCCCTCTCCCTGTTGAGATTGCGATATATAATCAGCACAGATCAACGACCCTGATATAATTGGTCTGGATCAGACAGCCCAGATCGACGACTCATATTTTTTTTTGATGGACAACATCAATTCAGTTTTTCATGCCCTCGACTGTGATTTCTCACTGTCTTTCATGTAATTTTTCAACTGAAAGACCACAACCTCCATTCATAGAGCACCAGATCACTCATTTTGTTGTCGCTCGAAGGACAATGAAGACCTTTTCAACATGTTTTAAGCAGCAAAGGGAGCTAGCATTGCACATTCATTACAAAAGTTTTCAAAACTGAATGTAGAAAAATTGGAACAATGATGCAATTCATCAGTCAGTAGGACTAACAGAAGTGTTTATTCGAGGCCTCGGTTACACTAGAATTCCCATAACAACATCATAGCTTAGCTAAATGATATTTTTAGTAGTTTTGATCTATTTTTATGAATTTTTGTAACAAATTTTGAATTATGTTTCAAGATATTTTTATGTAAACCATTGTATAAATAGTTCAGATTTTGAAGTATTAGGGGTTGGCATCAGAGAGTGCAAGGCTTGGAGCTTGTATTCATCATCTTTCTACAAGAAATCAAAGTCTAGTTGCAGCTATTATCTAGGAATTCTTGTGGTATGAGTTTTTGATAATGTTTTTCTTATGTTAATAGCTTATATGAATGATAATTTCATCTCCTTTCCATATCTATGTTTTTCAATGGTTTTCCTAAGAGGTTTTAAACATAATTCTTAAACTTAAGCTCTGTTTTGTTAGGAATTTCATGTGTATGTTACCTATCTTCTGATAAATGAATTCATGCTTTCCATGCTTATTTTGAATCTTTGCTTTTCCACCCTACACTACATCGACAAAGCCCCAAAATATTACAAAAGCATACCTACCCTACTCCTCTTTATCTCTTGCAACTAAACCCTTGAGACCTAACGTAGTTCCTTGATTTTGACTCCTGATCTGGCAAAACCTTAAATTTCAAAACCCTAGAGCTAAAACATACCTAGCCTAATATCATTTTCCCTCTCCAGTCATACTTGCATATGATTTTTATGGAGAGGGCCCTCTCTAGTTTAGTAGGGCTAGCTGCTAAACACTAAGTGGTTTAAGGTTACCTCCATCGATCTCCTTTCTCAGCCTTGGGATATTGTGGAGGATAACATTTTGGCGTTGTTGTCGGGGACACGAATGATACATGAGATTAGTTCTGCAAGTGCATTCAAGAGTGGTCCTATGGGTGACATGTTCCAGTACTTGAAGAAGGTTGATCTAAATCACATCAAGTTAAGGTGTAAAATTTTGGCTCCTAAAAGACACATAAGGTCAAACCCTGACCCAAATCCACCTCTTGTTGTTGATGATCGAAATAAACTGCTAAGGAAACTCAAATCTCCTCTTCCTGAAAGTGGAGCTCGTAAATTGGTAAGAACTACTTCTTCTCCTAATCAATTGCTTACTGTCGAACATCTTTCTTTTAATATCCATTTTGAGTTACCTCTTTTCTGATCAAAGTCTAAATATTTCCTTTTAGAGGTAGTATTCAACCCTATCAAGTTTGATTCTTACCCGCCTTCTTCTAAATCCTCATTTTCTAAATTTGATCATGAGCTTTGGTCAAACTTTAATAAGATCCAAATTCTAGCTTACCACTAAAAATACCTACATTCAATATCAACTTGAGAATCGGTTAGCTGCTACTTCCTCTACCATACCTTCAAATACATCAGCTACATCATCTGTCATTGCTAATCCATCACCATCACCTCCATTAATATCATCATCCCCATCAACACAACCAGTTGTAATTCCCATACAACTTCCTCTAGTAGTCATGGCAAGGTTTGCCCCTCTAGCATTACCTGGTCAACTTGCTGCCCTACCTCAAAGCTATGGCCAAAGGCTTCCTCTTTTTTATGGAACTTCAGAAATCACAACTCACACGTTGAAAAATTGGTGGATTTCATCAATCTCGAAGAAGTTGATAATGAGGATGCTAAAATGAGAATTATAGCACAAATATTTTTCAGAGAGGTTGAGAAGCGGTTTCGTGGTTTGGCAGCTAGTTCCATCAACAACTCTCGATAGTTGACAAAGTTTTTTTTAGCCCGGTGGGAAGAAAAGAAGAATCCATTATAGATTTTAGCTGAATACAACTCCATGAAGAGAAATCCAAATGAAACAGTGCTGGAGTTCACAACTATATTCAATAAGGTGTACAATTCTATCCCTCATGACATGAAACCTACCCCCGGTTTAGCACTCCTCCACTATCCTAATTCCTTTGACCCGAACATGGCTTATTGGCTTAGGGAGAGAAACCATGCCACCTCATAAGACATGCGGAGAAATGAGTGAGTGTTGAAGCTAATTTGATGATTAAGAAATCCAAACTAAAGTCGAAGAAGAAAGTTACCATTAAGGAGGAGTCCTCCTCTTCTTCTGATGGTAAACTCGACACTCTTATAAAACCCATGAAAAAAATGATGGAGAAAATGATCATTGTAGACCGATAGGTAGAACCTTCAATAAGGAATCCAAATTATAGGGGTCAACAACAGTCACAATTTAGAAATAAGTAGAAAGAGCATAAGAATCAAGATCCTTAGGGACAACAACAAAATAGAACTCAGTTTCAGCAAAATTACACTCAAGGCATGAAAGAAGAAGAAGAAGAGATTGCTAAAGCAAACCATTTCTTTGAGGAGGATCAACATGATCAACTACCTATTTTTCTAACTGAGGAATATCAATTCTCTCAGGATTCTTTTGTACCAAGTGATCAACAACTTGTCCTCTAAAATGATGATGTATGGGCAGTGCAGACGGAAGAATACCAAAGGGGTTATCAGAATTCTCTCATCCATATGAAAAAGAAGTACAATTTGAGAAGCGTAAATGTGCTTATTACATTGAATTAGAAGAGGCAAAGTGCTCAAAGAGATGCCCAAGACAAAGAAACAAGCCCTACCAATCAAAACAAAGAAAAGGAGATTGTTATTCTAAGTCTGGACAAGACCAATGAAGTCTCTACCAGAAATGCAAGGAAGGCTAAGGAGACTCAAAGTGATGGTCAGAGAAAGGAGTCTTATACCAAAGGACAGCCCGAAAACAAGGATACCACTTCAAAAGAGGTAGAGAAGAAATCTAAATTGTTTAGTTTAGAGAATGAATTTCTAAGTTGAAAGTTTTTATCCCTCTAACTAAACTAGTCAAGAATGATAAATATAAGTTTCAAATTTCCATGTTACAGGTAGATTAGACGTCAAATATGGTTAATGTCACTAATGATGACCCTAAAATTCTATTTGGTCCAGCTGTAGATGGGAGTCTAAAAGATAGTGAAGTCCCACCATTCTACCTTAGTTGGAAACTCCATGATTTTATCCTTCATAATGCCATGTTAGATTCTGGGGCCTCACTCAACCTTATGCCTAAAGCCACTATGGAAAAAATGGAATTAGATATCACTCAATCATATCATGATATCTATTCTTTTGATTCGGGAAGAGTGAAGTGTCTCAGTCTGTTCAAAGACTTGGTAGTGTCTCTGGACCAGATTTTGACTAAGAATGTGATGATGGATGTGGTTGTTGTTGATATTCCTCCATGGTTTGGTATGTTGATCTCTCAGTCTCGGGGAGAAAATTTGAAAGGCACCCTACAACTTGATTTCTCTTATGCTACTAGACCGGTGTTTGGGCAACTTCGAAAAATGTACCAAGAGAAAAATATGAAGTTTATGATTAGTAGCAAAGAGAGACCTAATAATCACCTTATCCATGTTGTACATACCGACTTAGATTCTTTTATTTTGTATAGTGATATGAGTTCAGTAGATGATGACAGTTAGATTGTTGAAATTTCAGAAGTTTCAGAAGTTATAAGTAGTGTACATAAGGATTTGATTGCAAAAAAAGAGAAACAGGATGTAGATTGTTTGCAGCTAGGAAGTTCACTTGAAAAGGTTGTTGAATCAGTGCAAGAAACAGAAATTGTCGAGACAGTGAGTCATCCTCCAACAAGTAAAATAAATCAGCCCTCCAAATTTCAATTTCCCAATCAAGAAGATGGTCTTTGGACCCTAAAGTTTGATGGAGCATTGGGAAAGGAAGGAGCTGGGATTGGCATGTGGATTCATGGTCCCTTGCATCAGTTAGGTAAATTCCCTCACAATGTTAGATTAAGCTCATATAAGTTGTATTTTGATTGCTCAACTAAAAAGGCAGAGTACAAAGCATTGATTTCCGACCTTAAAATTCTCAAAAAGCTAGGAGCAAAGAATATTTCAGTTTATGGTGACTCTAAGTTGGTGATTAAATAGGTAAAAGGGGAGTACCAAGCCAAGCATCCAAGGATGCAAGCTTATCAAAATGTTGTCCTTGATATGCTTAAAAAATTTTCAGGATATACATTGTCTTTGATTCCTAGAAGTCGAATTTTATGGTTGATTCTCTTGCCACTACAACAAGCATGTTTAAGATCCCCATGCACTCCAATAAGAAGTTTTCAATTCATGTCAAGCATCACCCAATTGTCCCCGAAAATCTGAGATATTGGAAGGTGTTTTGGGATGATAAGAAAATTAATAATTTTCTGCAAATGGACGATGAATTATTGCATTCCCATATTGATGATGTGTATGATGAGAATGATCAGGAAATTGAGGCCACCGAGGTTGAAGTGTTGCAGTTGAAAGACAATAACATTCCACGATGTCTTGTACCTTTGGGAGAGTTATTTGATCTCAAGGATGTTGCTAAAATGCCAAAAATGGTCCCCACAAAAAAAGGTGTTGAAAATATAAACATTGGCATAGATGACAAGCCAAAAATGGTCAAGTTGTCAACATCTCTATCCCCTGAGATGAAAGGTAAATACACTTCTTTAATGGAAAACATTTCTGATGTATTTTCTTGGGACTATTCAGATCTAAAGGTGTATGACAAGAAAATCATCCAACATACTATACCAGTCAAGCCTCATCATAAGCCATTCCACTAGAAGCTGAGGAGGATTAATCCCAAATTGTTGTCATCCATTGAGAAAGAGATAAATAGACTTTACAAAGATAGTATCATAGTTCCTATTCATGTTTCTAAATAGATGTAAAATCTTGTGCCGGTAAGGAAAAATACGGGGGAGATTCATCTTTGTATTGATTTCAGGAATTTGAACAAAGTGTTCTTGAAGGACAATTATCCTCTTTCGAAGATGGAACATATTTTGCAAAGGGTATTATGGGGTTCAAGGATGTCACTTCTCGATGGATACTCTGGATATAACCAAATTTTGGCGCATGAAGATGATCAATTGAAAACATCCTTTACGACAATGTGGGGTAGTTTTATCTACACCAAGATGCCATTTGGGCTGAAGAATGCAGAGGCTACATTTCAGCAAGCAATGGTTATTGTTTTCGCCAATGAAAAATATTTATTTATGGTTATTTACTTGGATGATCTTACAGTTTTTTCCAAATCTGACGAAGAGAATTTTCATCATCTAAGGATTGTTTTTCAGAGGTGCAAGAAATTTGTCATTTTGTTGAATCCAAAGAAGAGCTTATTTTCCACAGAGGAGGGAAAAGTTCTGGGGCACATTATTTCAAAAGATGGTATTCGCGTCGACCCTACAAGAGTTGAAGCAATCCAATAGTTAGATTTCCAAAGAAACAAAAGAGAGATTCAATCTTTTAATGGAAAAGTCAACTTTTTGAGGAGATTCATCCCCAACATTGCTGAACATTTGAGAGAGATGACTAATATGATGAAGAAGGACAATGAAGTAAGATGGTCAGAAGATGCAAAGAAATGATCCAATGCAGTTAAATTTTCATTTTCTTGCGCTCCCACCTTGATCAACCCTGATTATACTTTAGATTTCATCATATTTTCATTTGCTTTTGAGCACACTTTGGTTGTTGTCCTAATGCAAAAAAAAGGACCAAAAACCTGAACAACCCATAGCCTTTTTCAGTCGAACTATAAGAGATTTAGTGCTAAAGTATAACATTATTGCGAAACAAGAGTTAGCCTTGGGGAAAACTCTAAAGGACTTTCGGGTATACATTCTACATTTGCACATTTTGGCTTATGTTCCAACTATAACAATGAAGGATGTTCTCTTGTAGACAAATCTAGATGTTAGGCTGGAAAAAGGGCTTACCTTTCCATCAATATTGCAGTTGAAACCTAACATTGAAACAATATACCATGAATACCTTGTAGTAATCAAAAACTTGTACATATTCTTATATTGGATAAGCATCTTATATCATTTTGCTACCTTTACTAGCTCATCTCTTCCTACATTATCCATGATCCTCAAGAAGGATTCACTTATCACAACTCATCAAGGGGTTAGAAGCATCCAAATATACATGCAGGAAGTATAGCTAATAATCAAAACAATAATCAAATCTATAAGTTTAAACAAAAGTAAAGACATAAAGGAGCATCATAAATCAAGAAATACGTATCTTCAATAAGAGGTGATCCTCTCCCATCACTATTCATAGTCCACATGTTGCCTTCAATATATATTCGTCAACTTCATCATCAACAAAGCCTAATCGAAACTATCCCATCTAGGGCTTCATCAAATCTATCACATTGACCATGCTAGGGTTTCTAGATTTCATATCTCACATATTTGCCATAAACTAGGGTTTCTCTAAAACCCTACCCTCATAATATCCATCGAACCCTAATACAAAAATTTCCTTGGGTTTCCTTCAAACCCTAGAATTATTTTAGGTCTCCTCCATCCTCTCTTACTTCCATCAATTGTGTCATCATAGGGGTGATCTTCATGAATTTTCTTAAGCCCAACTCTGATACCATGTTAATTTTTCTTAGGGCTACATTGTTCTTTGCTTTGATAATTGCATTTCTTCATTTTCACATTAAATTCACCCCATAACATCATAACATCATTATTTAGCAACATATGAAACTATGTAGAAAGAAAAATATCATCATCATAAATGCAATGGAACATAAAGGAAAAATAGAATAAAAACATTCACACAATAGAGACAGCACAATTGGTCTGAGACCACGGAAAAACCCATTATGGGGAAAACCATTTCAAATTTTTCTTTTTATTAAATTGTCTTTGAATGATTCAATAAATGAGAGTAAAATAATCATATCTTCATCCATAAACCTATGCAACAATAATCAACTAAATAGTATCCATAAAATGAACCCATCAATGCTTATACTTAAAACCTTGATTAAGAAGCCAGTAATGAATTGTCACTATCCACGGTCAACTGTCGAACCCAGCGGTCAACAAACGAAAACTTCGGACAATAGAAAAACAAATATTTAGGTCCAAGGCACATGGAGGAGGAGTCATGCATGCGACTGGAAAGGTCTAGTCACTCCCTTGAGAATGTAAGCCAACGAATGTGGTCGAATTCATCCTTTGGTGAACTTGCGACTATGATTCTAAAACCCCTATGATTCTGAAACCCTAGATGCTATTCGGATGGAGGACAAGATATGTGTGTGACTGAGATGCTTTGGTTTCACAAATGAGATGGTCGAGTTCTTCCTTTTTCGTGCCTGTGACTGAGGCCCAAAACCCTAAAATAGAGATGTGAGCTTCGAACCTTGCAATTTCATCTTCGAGTGAACCTATTCCTTCGTGGATTTGCTTCATACCTTTGCAAAACAAAAATAAGAAAGAGAATAGAAGAATGATCCATGACAATGTCAAAATGAGATAGAGGTCACTTGTATTTATAACCCTCCAAGGGTTTCCAATTTTCATTAGGGCTGACCTGACCAAATATGCACATATGGGCTCATAATTTAAAAATATAATTTCCCTTGTCCAAATTAGATGATATTTAGGTTGATTTTGGACCTCTCGAAAAGAGGAATTCAATGCAATCATCATCTCCATAAAATGAATTTTCTAAAGTGGAATTTGACCATAGTTTCCTATTTTAACAGTCCCTCTCAAATAGGGAGAATTCCACCTATCAATATCTAACCAATATTGATCAACATGTCATCATGTCATCATATCATATCCAATCTCAAGAATCTCATCATCACATATCGTCATTTTTCATATTGATTCATATATTTCTTATTCTTGATTATCTCTTGATTGTCCCTTCTCATATGCTAAACATTCTCGAACCTAAAAGAAGAATAATTTGACATCGAAGGGGAGCCTAATCTACCACCTTCTATTCATCGGGGAGCCATTGCTACCACCTGCAATATTTGCTAGCAGGGAGCCCAATATTACCACCTTGGAAAAATAAACAGGGATCCAAGTCTGTAACCAACATCAACATCAGAGAGAGCATCTCAAAATCACATCGGGGAGCACATCTCATCCTAGAACCTGTTTGGGGAGCTAAACATCAATGACCTTGTTATCCTCCACAATATCCCAACGCTGAGAAAGGAGATTGCTAGAGGTAACCTCAAACCACTTAGGGTTCAATAGCTAGCCCTGATAAACCAGAGAGGGCTCTCTCTATAAAACTCTCAGCCAAATATGACTAGAGAGGGAAAAGGATATTAGGTTCGGTATATTAGGTTCGGTATGTTTTAGCTCTAGGGTTTTGAAATTTAAGGTTTTACTAGATCAAGAGTCAAAATCAAGGAAGTAGGCCAGGTCTTAAGGGTTCAGTTGCAAGAGATAAAGAGGAGCAGGGTAGGTATGCTTTTGTGATATTTTGGGGCTTTGACGATGTAGTGTAGGGTGGAAAAGAAAAGATTCAAAATGAACGTGGCAAGCATGAATTCATTTATCAGAAGATGGGTAACATAAACATGAATTTCCTAACAAAATGGAGCTTAAATTTAAGAATTCTATTTAAAACCTCTTAGGAAAATCATTGAAAATAATATATATGGAAAGGAGATGAAATTATCATTCATATAAGCTATTAATAGAAGAAAAACATTATCACAAACTCATACCACAAGAATTCCTAGATAATAGCTGCAACTGGCCTTTGATTTCTTGTAGAAAGATGATGAATACAAGCTCCAAGATTTTCACTCTCTGATGTCCAACCCCTAATACTTCAAAATATGAAGTATTTATACAATGGTTTACGGGAAAATATCTTTTAACAGAATTCAAGATTTGTTACAAAAATTCATAAAAATATATCAAAACTACCAAAAATATCATTTGGCTAAGCTCTGGTGCTGTTCTGGGCATTCTAGTGTAGGTGAGGCCTCGAATAAACACTTATGTTAGTCTTGCTGACTAATGAATTGCATTTTTGTTCCACTTTTTCTGCATTTGGTTCTGAAAACTGTTGTAATTAATGTGCAATGTTGGCTCCTGTTGCTGCTTAAAACATGCTGAAAAGGTCTTCATTATCCTTTGAGCAGCGATGAAACGAGTGATCTGGTGCTTTGTGAATGGAGGTCATGGTATTTCTATTGAAAAATTACATGAAAGACATCGAGAAATTGCAATCAAGCACGTGAAAAATTTAACTGATATTGAACATTGGGAAGAAATATGAGTCATCGATCTAGGATGTCTAATCTAGGCCAAATAGATCTAGATCGTTGATCCGAGTCGATTATACATTGCAATCACAACAGGGAGAGGGGCTATTAACAATGCTCCATAGTGTTTTTTCAATGGACCGAATCCTGATAGCCCATCAAGTCGCAATATATAAAATATCACATTCGGTGGGACTTAATCACAAACCCGAACACGAATTTTTTCAAAATTCAATTAAATATCCTGGCGGGTCCAGAAAGGGGGATTTCACTATATCTGAATTGCAACCGAGGGAAGGGCCTTGTGGGAGGGGGCTTTATATTGGTCTGATTGCTAGGGACCAGGACTTATCGCAAGTAGGGGCCGAGACTTATTGTCAGGGGTTGGGACTCATAGCCGAGGGCCAGGACTCATAGCCGGGGGCTAAGACTTATTGTTGCAGGACTTAGTCGTTGCGGGACTTATCGTTTTGGGAGTTAACACTGCAGGACTTAATCGGTGCTAGACTTAATTTCTGTGGGACCTATCGGTGAGCGGTGCTGATTGCGGGATATCACAATTGCACTCGGGAAGTGGGGGGCGAGCACTATTTTATAGTTCATGTGATATGTGTCGATTATGGGCTCCAAACTTTAAAGGGATTTCAATATAGTTTTGATGTATAACAATGGAAATGAGGTTAAAGGAATATATAAAGGGACTTTTGGATAAGGCTAGAGTTTGGGAATTAATATGAAATATGAGTGTTTCCAAGGGAAAAAATGGGTTTTAGCTAGCATTCAAAGATTTTCCCAAGGAAAAAGGGGTTTTAAAGGGAATAAGGGGATTTATGAGGGAAGTTGAGGGAGGTATATGAAATATGAATAAATATGTTGAAACAAGAAATCTCCTTGAGCATCATTTTTCCCTATTACTACTCCAATGATGATGACATTGATAGTGAAGTGACTAGTTTTTTATGATTTTTGACCCGATGACCTAATGACGACTTGACATGGATAGAATGAATAAAATGATGACCATAATGAATATGACACCCTTACAACAAGGAATGACTGACCATGATGATGTCCATTGACCATGAAGGTGAAAGGAGTAGTGATGCCCTAGCTAACCTAACCAATGACCAAATATTTTATTTGAAGACCTAATGAAACATAAAAATTTGACCAAGGACCCTTGAAAGAGCACATTTGATCCCTGGTTACTAGCAAGACTGACAAACACTAACATTGGCTCCAGCTGGGGATGGAAGCTCCTTTAGGAGGTGTTAAGAACATAGTAGACCAAGTAGCCTAATCCATTGGGCATGGAGTAAAAAAAAGACCAAACCCAAAACCCAAAACTGACAAACTGAACTAACTTCGACAATAAAAAACAAACTGAACCTTTCAAACCAGCATCTGGTCAAAGAAGCCTTATGGCCTTCTCCTCGGGCTTCAAGCTCCCATTAAAACTACTTCACACGTTGATGAGAAAGTAAACTGGTATGTACAATGATAATGAAAATTTTTAGAAATTCATCAAGTAAGGTAGTGCTTGAGAAGCCTACCATTGATTGCTCCCCCTTAATAATATTGTCCATTCATATCTTCTAGTAGATAAGAATTATTGCCTCTCAAAGCTGAGATTTTGTATGGCCCTTTCCATAGATTTTCAAACTTACTGTGCTTGCCCTTCTCTTCATTCTGTGCATCCCAACGAAGAACTATATCCCCCATGTTGAAATCATATACTTTAGCCTTGTGGTCATAAATCTTCTTTATTCTTTCCTGAAGGTTAGAAGTATTCTAAAATACTTCCTCCCTAGTTTGCTGCAAATGAATCATCTGATTTATTCTTTGTTTCACATCATTTGGTTCGCTGCCAACTTCCTGCAAAATATTCATGATTGGGACAACAAGAGAAGTAGTAAATACAGTATCAATCCCATACATCAACTGAAAAGGCGACATTCCTATGGATTTCTTGTTACTTACTATGTCCACCCATGAAGCATTGAAACGTTTTTTATGCCAGTTCTTCTTGTTGACCTCCAACGTCTTCTTAAATATATTGACCAATGATTTATTGGAAGATTCAGTCAGTTTATTACCTTGGGGGTAATAAGCAGTTGAATGCCCCAATGTGATTTGATACTTTTCACAGAATTCCATCATGTTTTTTGACTTGAAAGAAGCACATTATCGATGATTATCTTTTGTGGGCAACCAAATCTTGAAAATATATTAGATTTAATGAAGTGAATGGCTACCGAATTAGTAGCTTACCTAGTTCGGATTGCCTCAATCCATTTTGTGAAGTAATCTGTGGTTGTTAGGATCTATTTGTGTTGGGTTGAAGATGAAGGATGGATCTCCCCAATAAAATCAAGAGCCCAATGCTGAAATGGTGCCGAGATTGAAATGGGTTGCAATGGAAATGGTAGCAGTTTCCTTTTCCCCTAAAAAATCTGACATTCATGACAACTCATAACAATTTTATATATGCTAGCAAAAAGATTCGGCCAATAAATACTAGCCCTCAAAATTTTGTTGGCTGCAGTTTTCCAGAAGAGGTGATTGCCACAATCTCCCTTGTGAAAGTCACTCATCACTTCTTGCATCACTTTCGACAAGATTATTCAACAACATACCACTTGGATCCTTCCAAAATAAGACACCATCAAGGATGAAATATTTTGAAGCTTTCAATTTCAATGATCTACTCTTACTTCTTGGCACTTGCGTGAAGGATTCAAGTTTTGGAGTACATATACAATGTCAGAATACCAAGGAGATGAAGTAAAAATCTGTGATACCTATACTGGTAATTCTTCCACTTCTTCAGAGAGGGCAACAATTAGATTGATATCCAATACGTATGCATATGAAAGTAAGTTTAATTCGTGGTACTTATTATGAGATGGTGCTTGTGGCAGTGAAAAATTATCTTACCTTTTAGACATAATGAACTTATTGATTCTATTTAATATTAATATATGATATATTGGTATACTTGATGGAGGCTAGCTGTTAAGTCCCTATACTACTAGCGTAACCCCTTACAAGGTTTATGCCACAACAATTGGAAGAAAAAAGAGAAAAAGGGCTTTGTTACAATTGTGATAGCAAATACACTAAAGGTCATAAGTGTGCTGAGAAGAAATTATTTTACATAGATTATGAAGAGGAGGAAGAAAAGGATCAGGAAACATCAAAAGAAGAGGATATACACCAAGAACCCACCCCAAAGAAAGAAGAAATGAATCCGACCATATCTTGTAAAGCATTGGAAATAATTACCACTCCTAAAACTCTCAAGATAGAAGGACATATCAATAAGAAAAAAGTTCAAAAAGTGAAAGATCACATTGAGAAATAAGAAATGAATTTGACCATATCTTGTAATGCATTGGCCGGAACTACCACTCCTCAAACTATCAATATAGAAGGACATATCAAGAAAAAAAATGTTCAAAAATTGAAAGATCACATCGAGCATCAAGAAATGAATTTGACTATATTTTGTGATGCATTGGAAGAAATTACCACTCCTCAAACAATCAAGATAGAAGGACATATCAAGAAGAAAAAGGTAATAGTGTTGATTGATTCGGGAAGTACCCATAGTTTTATTCATTGTAAGATAGCCAAGGAATTGAATTGCTTCCTATATCCAGCACCAGAGTGTCAAGTGATGGTTGCAAGTGGAGGAACCATAAATTGCTCTGGAAAGTGCCATAATATCAAGCTATCCATGGGAGAATATGTATTGAATAGCCCAATGCTTTCCATTCCAATGGGTGGTGCTAATGTTTTACTAGGAGTCCAATGGACACAATCATTGGGTACGATAGCTTTTAATTTTCAAAAAAAATTCTTGAAATTTTTTTGGGAAGGAAAGGAAGTTGAATTGAGGGGTATCGAAGGGAAACTTGGAAAGATAATCAACTCTAACATCATGACAAAGCTTCTAAATAAAGAAAAACAGGGCGTAAATTGCACAATTATGTTCACTAGAGGATCCCACATCGAAATCATGTATTTCTCCAAATCTCCAAAACATTGTGGACAATCATTCCAAGGTATTTGAGACTCCAAAAGGCCTCCCACCTATTCGTGATCATGATCATGCTATTCATTTGATTCTAGGAAGTGTTCCTCCAATCATCAGGCCTTATAGATATCCATATGCCCAAAGGAGTGGGAGCTCATTCAAATGTTGCAGAAGATCCCAATTCAAACAATATTTCATGAAGTTGAAAAGGAAAGAAAAATCGTATTGGAACCTGAAGCAATCATAGAACCGAGAAATCGACGGTACGAAATAGTTCAATTTCAGAGTATCTCATCAAGTGGAAGAACTTACCCGCTGAAGATTCCACATGGGAGGACAAGAATTTATACAGAATCATCAAGAGCTACTCAAGCGTTAAGGACAACACTTTTTGAAGGAAAGGGGCATGTTAGGTCCCTATACTACTAGTGTAACCCCTTATTGTTATTAGTACAACCCCCTTATTATATTGTTGTGCCCATGTAGTCCCCATATTGTTATTATTGTGCCCCATAGAAGCCCACTATTGTTATTATTGTGCCCTTACATTATTATTTTTATGTCAGCTCTGATTATATTGTGACCCCTTAGACTCTTAAATATAGAAAGGAGGTCTTGTCATTTGTATCATCTAAGAATTGTTCATTTGTGTAATATAAAGGAGGCTGCCCCCTCGAAGAAGCTTATTTATAAGGCGTTCATCTATCTTTTCTATTTTTTTGTGAGTTGGTTTCATAACACTAGCACCTTGATTCTAATAGAAAGTAACTTGATATTATGGATCTTTTGTTGACCATGGTTATGTTTTGATGTGCTTAGTAATTATGGCATATGGAAAAATTGAATGCCCTGACTTGATCTATTGACTTATGTAACAAAGAATTAATGTCGTTATCATGATTATTGAAGTATACTCCTATTATCTATTTGAAACTAACCCTTGATGAAAAGATGCTAACATATATGACCATGATGAATATGTGATATAGTCTGACTTTATCTGCTGATGCATGAAACTATTATAGACATGTTGATGACTTGAATGAAGATGACTGAAGTGGCTTCTCATTCAGAGGGAGATCTCTTAATAAGATCCATTACTCCTATTATCATGTGCATTATATGTATTCCTTACTATTGAAATATGATTTATAGGCATGAATAGACAAATATCTAATATTGTTGGTATGCAGCAAAACTCTGATATGAGAAGAGAGATTTTTCCCTTACTCTAAGCCTCAACTGCATGGAAGTAAGATCAAGGGTGCAAGTGTAGCCTCCCAACCACACAGAGGAAGTCCTATGGGTGTGGTTATGTATGCAGGTCACAAAAGTGAAGCTTTGTGCATAAAATCAGAAGTTCACCTGGAGGATGTCAGTCCTATAGACATGGAGCAGACAACACATTCTATGAGCAGTGAAGTTTGAATGTTTGACTTACTATAATTTGAATATGTTGACTAAACTTGTGTTTTCAAATGACCAGGATATGCATACAAATATGTCATTGTGATTTAAATATTGAGGCTTGTATATGACAGTATTTGATAACACTTGTAAGGGTTCAACTAGATTTTGCTGATTGATATAGATAAGTAGTGTTTGGAGTTTTGATATGATGCTTGATAATGATTTAGAACTTTGTGATTGAGATATTTTTTTGGATATAGATCTCACTGTTTGGGATTTGAATTGATGATTAATGATTTGATTTGATGACTAATGGTTTTCCTTAATAACAATGCTATATAGGCATAGTGATTTTCAATGACTTATATTAGTATTCTATGTTGACATCATTAGCTTTGACATAATGGTTGAAATATTGAAAATTATGACTCAGTATGAAGTAATCTCACAATAAATGGATAACATGACTTAAAGGAATTGGTCAACATCATGTATGGTTTCCAAAAGAAAGGGAGTTAACAATAACAACTCCAAGGAAGATATTGTAGCTTGGTAATAAAGCTTTATCCATGGGCACTCTTCTTAAAATGAATGCATGAAGAAAGATTATTTTGGAGATGGATCGTACGAAATGATGTTGATATCGAAGAAATCAAGTAATTTTATGCTTTTATGAGAGGGCCATCATGACAAGATAAGTCTGATACTTAATACTTTGATATTAGGTATCTGGCGAACATATTGTTTTCCTAGCTAGTAGGATTTTGTTGGAATGCATGATGACAGTTGAGACAAGTTAAACTGTGGGTTTTTAACCCAATTCAAAGAACATATGAATTGAGTATATGATTTTGGCAATTATGAAGTCAAGGTGTTCACATCATCACCTTTGGATTGAAAGGTAGCAGTGTAAGAGGATAACTTGATGTTCATAAATATCACTTTTAGAGGGAGCTATGTTTTGGAAGGATCAATATAATGCCTTCATTGATGATGGCTAGAGGAAAGTGATATACAAGATTGATGGCCTGAACCCTGTCACAATATTGAAGGAAGAGGATGGCTCCATAATATCCAGCAAAGAAGAAGCTCAATATGATGAGATACAAAATGAAAGAGGGAGCCATGGAACTATCTCCATGAAGAACTGGTAGTTGATACACTTATAAACACAAGAAGGTTGTATGAATTCCTAACTAAAAGGAAGTGAAAGAATCTCCTCTATATCTAAAATGGAGTAAAAGGAGTCTCCTTGAATACAAGGAGCAAGGATAGATTCCCTAATCAAGAGGGAGTGAGGATATCCTCTTTGGTTGAGAGGGAGTGATGATAGCCATCACATTTGTATTCTCCTCTATGTGTCATGCACTTGACCAGGACTAATAAACGCAATTCTAAGTGAAGGCCATGTAGAGATTATTGTGGATGGAGGTTTGGATAAGCATCTGATATTTCCTTGAGGATAGAAAAGCCAATATAGAAAATGGACCAAAACTCTTTGAGGATTAGATAGGTCTCCATGATAAGTGTGGTCAAAGAGGACCAATATTCTTTGAGGATTGGGAATCCAAGATAAGAATAGTAGTTAAATAACTTACGTAGTGAACATATGGATGGGGTATGTACCTTGAAGAGGTAGTGTGGTATCTCACATAAAACCTCCCAGCATCGTGCTCTTGTATAAGAAAGAGCTTGTCAAAGTTAAGGCTTTATTATGTTGACAATGTTGGTCATAATTTTGATGCTTAAATATGGCTTACCAATCTGACTCTTCTTATGAGAACTCTTTAGTTTGAGAAAAACCTTGTACTAGGTGTACAATTATGAATATCTCCCTAGTTAAGAGGGAGTGTTGGAAAATGTAACTAGTTTTAGTCTTCATAATTGTAAATGTACTCAAATGGGGAAACTGGAAACTGGAAAAATCAATAATACTCCTATTTTGTATTATTTGAGTACTTTTAGTGGGGAAACTAGAAAAATCAAAATATGAGTATTTATGGAAAATCATTGATTTTGATATGAGTGGCAGCTAACATGTCTCCATGAGGAAATGGACCTATGCAGTAACAACACATGGGCATAACATTCTATGCAAACCTCAAATTTGGATGAAATGTATATCATCGAAAGGTTCTCAAAAAGTATAAGATAATGGTAGTCTCAGAATGAGTTTTAAGGTGGTTAAAGGAAGATAATTTTTTATAATTCCATCTACTCAAGATGAATTACAGGGTTGGGAATGTTACATAATATAAAATTTCCAGAAATAATTCGATTTAGGATGCATGTCCCTAGTTTGATGTGATAACATAGTGCTTAACAAAAAAACAAATTTTAGGTGCAATTCATTGATTGATGAGAAAGAATCCATCCTGGTCTGCAACTTTGTTGTGCAAGTACCTATGTTGATGTGATAACAACAACTACCTTTAGAGTGCAAGGTGACAACATCCTCCTTAGCAAATTAATTTGAAATGCAAGGCCCCAAGTTGATGTGATATTGTAATTCCTAATGGTAGCTAGCTTTAGGGTTCATGATCATAAGTTGATGCAATAACATGGTCCTTAATGATGGCAATTAGGTTTGGTGTTCAATTCCTTAGGTTGATGTGATAGTATCTACTTTAACATTGGGATTCTATGTACAATTCCTAAAGTTAATGTGATATCATTTTTCCCATTGGTGGTATTTTGGGTGTAAGTCCTCAGGTTAAAGTTGAATTTCTGATGTAAGTCCTTAGATTGAAGCCAATCTTGGGGTGTAAGTCCCCATATTCAAGTGATATTAATTATTTTGGCACTACACTTCCATAAGTGGATTGGATAGAGTCCTTCCCAACAATGGCCTTTTCCCCACAAATCCTTAAGTAATTTGATAACTTAGTTCTCGAGATTCAAGGTGTAAGCCCATGGGTTGATGTGTTCCATCCTCCCTAACCCCATAACTTTGGGTGTAAGTTCCCATGGTGAAAATGGATTAAGGGTAAAGCCATCCTCCCCAAAAATAGGTGCTCATTCAAAAGTCCAAATATTAAAGTAAGGTTTAGGGTGCAAGTCCATAGGGAAATGTGACAACAACCTCTCTAATGGATGGACTTCATGTGAAAATCTCCCAGCAAATGTGAAAGTATTATTCCCATTGTCCCCTAGTTTGTGAGTCTAAAGGTTGAAGAGATATACATGATTTGGTTAATGATAGTATATGTTTTAAGTGGGAACCCAATTTTTTTCTAGAACATAAACCTAAAATAAGCTCGACCCACCCTTATACATGCCAACTCTATATAATAATCCTACATCACTAATACTCATTATAATAAATTGCCAACACCAATAAATCCCATGTAGAGGAGAAGCATGTCCACCAAGGTGTGAACCTAGGTCATTATCACACCCATTGCTCCAAGTACACTAAAGCACAACATGATGAACAAATTATATTTGTGTGTTTACACACACACACGTGCAAATATATAACAACATATATGTCCAATTTGTCATTAATTTGTCACAACTTCATGCATATAATTTGAATTCTCAAATATGCACACTTAGCACACATGCATGCTCTCTCTCACACACACATATTTGGCACACACATGAAGAATCATAAATGTGTTATGCACTTACCATTTACATGTGTCATTATTTCTCTTTTTCAATTCGCCCATTAGAATAAATCTTAGATAATAGTGAGAGAAACATTTTATAGGCATTGAGATGGAGGTGGATTAGAAGTCATTATCAACATTAAAATCTTTTACCATATTTAGCCATTAGGTCTACCACTTGTGGGGATTAAATTGGGATTTGTTAATCCCACATGTATGAAGGAGGTCATTGAGTGCAATTCCACATGCATGATTAATTGTTAGTCCCATATGCATAAGTAATTGTGATACTAGTCTCTAGGTTCATGTGGGTGTAAGATTCAATGTTGATGTAAAAGTATTGCTTGAAAATGTGGTTTTGTAGTGAATTTATGTGAGTGTGATAGCTTCATATTTAGTCACATTAGTTTAATGTGTTGTTTTGTAGATAGCTTTGGGGTACAAGTCCAACATTAACGCAGTATTTACTGACAAAAATAAAGTTTTCTTGTAGGTGCAAGTCTTGATCTTGATATGATAGCATAGTTTCCCACAATACATAGCTTTGGGGTGGAAGGCCCAAAGTTGATGTGATATCATGATATCTAGTGGTAGTTGAATTTTAGGGGCATGCACATGCATCAATGTGATTCCATGGTTTTTGAGCGGTGATGGGTTTTCAAGTGCATGTCCACATATTTATTTGATAAGGTTAACGTGATATAGAGTCACAGATGGATTTCAAGTACATGTTCATTGGGTTATTTGATAAGGGTCAATGTGATATCATAGTTTCAAGTGATTGTTGGATTTTGCATGCACGTCCCTAGGCTATATGAGAAGGGTTAATCTGATAACAACAATGGCGTTGGTAACAATCTTTCAAGTGCATGTAGCTAAGTTTACGTGATACTATAGTCGCTTATGACCACTTGCATTTTAATGCATGTCTCGAGGTTGAAGTGATAAGATAATCCCCAAGGTACCCTAGGTTTTATCCACATCTCCCTAGGTTGATGTGATAGCATAGCTTCCAACAACAACTAGTTTTAAGTGTAGGTCCCTAGGTTAATGTGATAGCATAGTCACCAACAATTTCTAGCTTTCAAGTTGAAGTATCTAGGGAGATATGATAACATCCTCTATAGTTTTTGGATCATGGATGCAAGTCCCTAAGATAATGTGATAATTCCCTCCCTAGCATCAAGTAAATAGGTGCTAGAACTAATGACAATGTGATAATCTCCTCCCCAACCATCTTGTTTTAGTAAAACATTCCAATGTTGATGTTATCCCTAGATGTGCTTTTCGGTGAAAGTCCTTGGGATGAAGTTGGATTTAGAACACAAGTACCAAATATGAACTTTGATTAGGATGAAAATACTTGAGTTGATGTCATATGTGCCCCATCATAACAAGATTTGGTGTGCAAGTCAGTGTCAAAGTTGGGTTTAGTGTGAAATTTCTCTAGTTGAACCTAGATTTAAGGTTGAATTCCTCAAGTGATATGATATAATCATCCTTTGTGGAAGTGATCCTTGGGGTGCAAGTACCTATAGTAATATAATAGTGTCCTCCCCAACAACCACTCCCTTTAGGGTGTAAATCCCAAGTTAATATGATAGGATCCTCTTTGATGACCACTAGTTTTTCGGTGTAACTCACTATGATTGTGTGATAACATCCCCCTAAACCACTAGTTATGCATATAAGGTAATGAGTTGATGTGATATTATAACTCACAAAGATAATTAGTTTTCTATTGCAAGCCATTAGGTTAATGTGATGACATCCTCCCTGATCACTAGCCATTAGGTTGAAGTACTTGAGTTGATTTGATGGCATACTAGTTGATTTGATGTGATGGAAAATTCCTTAATTAATGAGGAATTTGGGGTGCAAGTCCCAAGGTTGATTTTATAACATCCTCCCTAACAACTTACTTTTTGGGTTAACAATACAAGTTACGGGTTTTAAATCCATAGATTGATATGCTAACATCATCTTCAACAATTAATCTTAGGTGAATTCATATGTGTTTATGCGATAGTACAGTCATTAGCAGACACTAGCTTTGGGGCGAATATCCCCAAGTTGATGTGATAGCACAATTAGTAAAATCATCTAGATTTTGGGTGCAAGGCATAACATTGATGTGATAACATGCTCCCTAATGGTTGGATTTTAGGTGTGGGTCTCTGGGTTGATGCAATAACACTGCCCAATGATAATTGTATTTAGGGTGCATGCATCAAGTTTGATGTGGTAGCAATTCTCCTAATTGATCTGAAAGCAATGGATGGATTTTGGGCATAGGTCCCTAGGATGATGTGACAATAATTTTTGACAACAACCAAACTTCAATGGCATATTTGGTATTTGACGTGATATAATTAGTAGCCCATAATGACATCTACCTTTGGTGTGTACATCCTTGCATTTATATGATAACATCTTCCCAAGAGGTGCTCTTTTTAGAGCAAGACCTTAGGGTGATGTGAAAGTATAGTCCCTAGTGACAAACTAATTCACTAATTCTTGGGGTGCATGTCCTTAGGTTCATGTTATAAGATAACCTTGGATGGCAGTGTGATTTATTTGTATCTTCTTGGGTTGATGTGATAAGATCCTCCCTAGATGCAATGAACTTTCAAATACCAGTAATCGAATTATTTTGACAACAATTCTCCCTTTCCATGCGCAAGTCCTTGGATTAATGTTGGATTTTAATGTGAGTTCTTAGGTTGAAGTCGACTTTGAATTTAAATTCCCCAAGTTGATGCCCTCTCATCCTCCGTAACAATAGACGTGTGCATGTAAGTCTAAGCATTAACATGATACCATAATTCATAAGACAAATTATGATTGAAGTCCCAAAGTTGATGTAATAGAATCCCACTCAACACTTGGGTTTTGGAAACAAACCCTGTGATGTGATAGCATAGTCCCCCACATTGGTTAGTCTTGGGGTACAAGTCCCTATGCTGACTAACACTACAACATTCAGGTACTTGCAAACCCTACCTTGATCATGTTCTCTGCTTTACCTTTGTCTGTTGTGCAAAGCCTCTGACAAGATTACATGGCTTTTGGGTTGAAGGAGAGAGCCTCTCTGTCTATCTTGTAGAATTATGGCAGATCTGGTAGTGGAGATCAACTGTCCGGTAGGATAGATAGAATAGTTTTGGAATAAAAGTATATTTAATGTAGTATGTAATATGTATATGATATCTGATGTAGGAGGCTACCGCCTACAATACGCCAGGGATATGAGGCAATACCCATTTTTTATATGATGATTTAAGTAATGTAGTTACATGGATGTCGTGTTAAATCGGGTAACGACGATGATCTAATGCTTCGACTATTTTTCAAATTTTCCAAGGTTTTCGTAGTTCGTGCTGCCATGCGTTCACGTGTAACTTGAAAATTTCCATTAAAAAAAACTATGAGTTCGTTGTCGGTGTGAGTTCGTTGTCGGTGACACTTCATTTTTCATTGGAATTATAATTATAATTAATTATATATATATATATTTTTATTAAGTAAATAATAATGGGTTGAAATAGATTAATATTAAAAAAAATTGTGGGTTCAAATTTTGAATTTTGAGACTCTTAAGATTTCTAAAATTTTTTGTTAAATTTTATCAAAAATCATATTGGAATTTCCTAGCAAAAATTTTGTCTCTTGTTAAATTACCCAATATGTATATATCATACTTGATTAAAGAGAAGAGTTATTAATGTGGTGTATATATATTATTACCTTGCTAATAATGAATAAACATTTAAATAATCAATTTTAATTATTACTATAAGAATTAAATTGGCTTTAAAATCTATATGTTAATGATTATATTTACTCATTTTTAAAAAAATTTAATTTCTATGAGTGAATTAAAAAAGAGTATAGAAGTAATTTTAAATAAAATAATAAATAATTTAGTAATTTTATTTTTAATTAAGATTTTACTATAAAAATCACATCATGTGGTACTCACAAGAAGATAAGATTCCAAGATTTTACTATAAACATCACATCATGTGGTACTCACAAGAAGATAAGATTCCAATATAAGCATATATTGTCTCACTTGCGTTGGAATTCCAAGATATGTCTAAAGTATGAAGTTTGAGTCTTTTGTTCCATGTTTACACTCATGGGTCACTAGTATGCTATATAAAACACTAATGTACATGGATAGAGTAATTAAATAAAAGGGTTTTTTTTGTTGTTCAATAGAAATAATAGAATTGACTTTTCTAGTTTGTAAGGGTGAAATAGTAATTTTCTCTTTGGCTTCTTTTCATTTTGAAAGTTTTTATATAGTTTCTTTAGTGTTGGTACACTAGAATAGATCTTGTTTTTTTATAAAATGGATATATTTATTAGTTTGATTAGAAAAATCTATTTCTTTGTTGAATATGGAAATATAATGTGTGGTTACCAAGGCCATGATATGTTTGATACATTTATATTTGAATATGAATGCAATTGGGATTGAGATTTTTAGGTGTTAAGATGTTAGGGTGCATGGGAGAACTTCATCCTCTTTACTTGTTAGAAGATTATAAATTTCTTCAAAATTGCATGACATATATATTATTTTTGCTTAAAATGATAGAATCCTCCCAAACAACTATTTAAAAGTGGGTTCAAACTTGATAATTAATTATAAGGTTCTCCTTTAATCCAACTTATTACATTGAAAGTTGAGATCATTATTCTTCCTCAAAATACATTATAGTTAATGGGTTTAACCATGTTACTCCAAAACTTTTCAAGAATGATTAAAGTATGATTTCTAAAATCTTTGAAATTACATAAATAATGATTTGACATAATTGCACCATATCATTAGTTAGTTTGGAAATAGGAATGAACACCATTGAATATGTTTAATCTTTTTGAAGTATTATAAAATGCACATTTACAATAATATTTGGTTGAGCCATACTTTATGGTCAAGCTAGAACTAAAAAATTTCCCAAACAACACATCAAACTTGTATTAACAAAAATTTCTTTCATATTGATAACACAAAACTAAAAAAGCACATATAATACATAATCTTTAAATGACGGGTAAAAATAAATGTCAAACTTTATGGGAAATACAAGTTTAAAAGGAAACCCATTATAAAAAAAAAAATAGATTAGTAGGAGTATTAGCGATACCATGCTTACCATTTTTAAGTTTTTAAATTTTTTAATCTAATCATTTAGAGAATAAATGTGACAATGTTTTATGAATAACTATATCTAGAGCAGTGGTCTAATATAGAGAATATGTTGTCACATAGTGTAACATTACATTAATAATTGAATAAAGTAAATAAATAACTGCATATATACACACAATGATAACAATTATAAAAATTAACTAATCTAGATGCATCTTAAATTTGGACATATGTGATACCGAAAGAGATTAAATTTCTTAATGACTAATTTTATTAATAATTTAACATGTATAATTTAATACATGATATGGAATTAAATGATTAAAAAAAGGTACACATTATTTTTTTCCCTCTCTATGCTTAATGGTTAAGAGCATGTATTTCCTCTTAGGAGGTCACATGTTTAAATCTAGAGGAGGGTGGAGTATGTACACCTCCGTAGACTTTAACAATATAGAGGCGGGTCCCTTGTCCAAACAAAAAGATCTCATATACCAATTTAATATCTAGCTTGGTCATGGCCTTCTTCTTCTTATTATTATTATTATTAAATATGTGCTTAAATGAATCTTAGTTTTAGATAATGGGATAAAGACAACCTTGATTTTTTCCATTTCATTTTTTAAATTTTTAAATATTATTATATTATTATAAATTATAATTAATAACATGTATTTGGTAGGAAGGCTTGAGGGAAATAGTATGCAACTTTGAATGGAGCTTAGGTATCTTGACAAGCAATAGAATAAATTAACTAACCTAAATCCATTTTAAACTTGAGTCTATCAAATACTAAGAAAGATTAAATTTTTTAATGTGTAATTTTTTTAATCATTTAATATGAAAGAATTAATACATGAAGTGAAACTAAATGATTGAAAAATTATATATTAAATTTTTGATCTCTTTACTTAACAAATTTGGGTTTAAAATGAATTTAGTTTTAAATAATTAAACAAAAATAACATTGAAATTTAAATTTCATTTTATTTTTTAAATATTATATATAATTAGAATTAGAATTAATAATATGTATTTGGGCAAAAGGTGAAGAATGAGTCATGATTAACCCCACGAGGAAATGATATGAACCTATGAATAGAGCCTAGATATCATGAAAAACAATAAATCAAAACTTACACTCTAGTACATGGTATCATCTAGATATCATGAAAAACAATCAAGCAAAACTTACACTCTAGTACAAGGTGTCATCCCAGTCATGGTCTGCATATAAAGAATCTCATAGTATTGAGGGATTCTTCTTACACTCTAGTACACGGTATCATCTAGATATTATGAAAAACAATCCAACAAAACTTACACTCTAGTACAAGGTATCATCCCAGTCATGGTCTGCATATAAAGAATCTCATATGACTGAGGGATTCTCATCTCATTATCCCGGATATGTTGAACAAATCGAAACCATTCGACTCTCATTTATCTACAAACTTCTTGTGGCATTGAAGTGGTATCCTGTACCACATTTTTTGTTACCATGATGCCACAATATATTCCAAAGCAAACGTAGCAGCTCGGTGAAATGAAGTTTTTTTATATGTTAACTATGATGTTTATGAATATCTAGTTCCACAACCCATTCATTCCAGTCTATGTAATTGAATCATCAAAACAAGTGGCTTTCATATCCTCTCTCAATTCATGGACAAGGGGGCTTAAACCTTGCACTCCCAACCATTTGTATTCAATAATTCACATATCATCTAATGGATTCCCCACTCTAAAGATTTGGCATTGAGGTGGGATTATGGCACCAATAACCCTACTTCTGTCTTACGTAGGGATTGGAATTTTTGCCTTAGTGTATTTTGGTTCTATGGTTTTGCACCACTTTCCATATGATGGTCCATGGCCTTAATGTATTTTGGTTCTATGGTTTTGCACCACTTTCCGTATGATGGTCCATGGCCTTCGATCAAGAATCTCCTAGCAAGCTCATAACTATTGGTATCTCAAATAACATCAAGCCTAGTTTGAGATGCATGTTTTTCTTCTTTTGGTTGGAATTGCCTCCTTTACAAGCTTGGAATTCTATTATTAGGTTCATGGAAATTAAAGACTCTATTGACATGTGGCTTCTTTTACAAAGGAATGAAGAAACAACCAATGCTTTGAATTCCCATTTCAGAAGCTTCTTTAAATCCTTATACGCTTAATAGGGAAGTGTAAACCTCATGATTAACTTAGCTATGGAAATGTTGTTTCAACATAGTTCAATGGGATACTTTCAAATCCCTGATCTGAAAACTTATTAAAGGGAGATACTTTAGTGGACCAATGAGACAAGTCCCCGATAATTCTACATAACCTTTTATTGACACTGACATTAAATGCTTAAACTAATAGAACATATATTAACACGAATTCCAAGTGTAAGGGATACCAATACTACAAATACCATAAACACAAACTTAAAAATTCTTCTCTACCTGTAAAATTTGTTGGCATGCTTAATCTAAATATGGACATTTAACTCTTATTCCTTTTCCTTTGTTACATTTAACACACTTTTTACTATTATATATATATCATGGTTTATAAGCTTATTAGATTGGCTCTTGACTAAAAATGACCACATCATGGCATGAGACCATTCTCTAGACCTTTTGTTATAATCTT